>JAECUM010042389.1:0-29373 GCA_016617855.1 Megalonaias nervosa
ATATATATATATATATTTGCAGTATGATTTCGGGGGGTCACGTGACCCCCCTTGACCCATGCTGCGGGCGCCCATGTACACAACACTTCGAACGGTTAGATATACACAACACTTCGAACGGTTTAGGACATACGCAACACTTCAAACGGTTTAGGATATGCACAACACTTCAAACGGTTTAGGATATACACAACACTTCAAACGGTTTAGGATATATACAACGCTTCGGACAGTTTAGGACATACACAACACTTCAAACGGTTTAGGATATACACAACACTTCAAACGGTTTAGGATATGCACAACACTTCGAACGGTTTAGGACATACACAACGCTTCAAACGGTTTAGGATATACACAACACTTCAAACGGTTTAGGTTATACACAACACTTCGGACGCTTTAAGATATACACAACGCTTCAGATGTTTATAATATACATAACACTTCGAACGGTTTAGGATATACACAACACTTCGAACGCTTTAAGATTTTAAAAAAGAAATTCATTGCCTACTGATAATTAATACAACTATTTTAAAATCCTAATGTGATGAAAAATAATTGAGATGCTTATTGCAACTGGGGCTAGAAAAAAGTTCTGATATATCGCAATCCGAAAATAACACTGGACATATTTATATTCTAAAAGACATGTTGGGATATAATAATAAGTGAATGACATATCTTTCAAATTGGTGGAAAATCTACTTTCCACAATGCTTTTGTTGACAGGTTCTTCCACAATTTTCGGAGGAAGGTGATTCTGGTTCATGGGTTAGATTCTTCTACAAAGGTCTGGGGTTGGTGATTGAGGTTCATAAGTTATCTTTAGCCTCTTCCCGAAATTCATGCCAATGCCTTTTTTGGATGCATAAGTATTGTTTAGCTATTCCATCTTCATTACGCCCCCCACCACCCCGTGTGTGTGTGTGTGTGTGTGTGTGATGTAGATTTAATTTGTATTGTTTGTTGGCTTTTCTCAATGATTATGTTTTATGTACATCAGTATTTGTAAATGACGTTAGTCCAAAATCAATTTAATATCAAGCTCACCATACATAGTAAATATTTTTCTATAATTATAACTTAAATATTTAGATCATTATTAATTAAGATAAACAATTTTGCTTGTATCTGAATGTACAATATTAGTTTTTCACTTAGAAATTCTTAAATTTGTTAACACCTTTGAATGTTTAAGGGAGGGGACTGACCTACACCCTGGCTCTATTACTGTGTCTTGGTTTTATATCAATGTTGTTTACTTGAAACATTACTCATTCATACTTTACAATCCAAAACGGAATCAGTCTTGTTTTGTGTTCAGTGTTTAATTTGGACGGATTTATTTATTTAAACTATTCACCGGAGTTACAAAGTGCTCATGAATATTTCTTGGACTAAATCATTAATTTGGAATTATAGTGAATTCAGAAAAAGACATTTTCGATTATATTATTGTGATACATCGAAAGATTGTTAGCACATAGCCACATTCCATGCCATTGGTACATTAGCAAATTCTAGACTACATGCACATCAACACATTCAATGTTGAAATTTATTTTGAACACAACTGGAATTTAATTTGAGCTCTATTTATCTGGATATATGATAGAGAGCTTTCAGTACCGTTTTGGAGTTAATTCACGATAATGTTCTTTTAAAATTTTCACTTTGTATTCAATGGAAATAAATTATTTGTTGAATTGTACAAAACGTTTTCTCTATCTGCTCTTACTTAGTTCAAGGCCACACACACACACACACACACACACACACACAGATATATATATATATATATATATATATATATATATATATATATATATATATATATATATATATATATATATATATATATATATATATATATAGAGAGAGAGAGAGAGAGAGAGAGAGAGAGGTTGGTGTCAGGAGGTAGATACCTATCCAAGAAGATGACTCGCCTGCTGACACTACAGGTGGGATCAATAAATTATGGCAAGGCCAGAACTCTTGTGGAGGATTTGTATATAGGTGTAACAGACGTATTACTCAGTCTACTGGGGAAGGAGACGGAGTGAGCGATCGAGAGAGATTACCAAAAATTTTCGAAACCGTCCTTGCGTCTTATCATTGTGTAAAATTGTTGTTATGAAACTTCGGTGACTCATCAAACTGTATACGACTTCACTATGATTATTTTCCGTTCTCAGCGGCGAGAGTTTAAAATATACTCGTCTGCTTTTTATTGGTTCTTACAGAACACTTGTTATTTGTTTATGCTGAAAGGTGAAGGTCAACGGTTACAACGATTCGAAAAACCCTTATCAGCTTCCATATGACTCATTGACGGAAGAATGTCAAGGCTTACTCAGAAAAGTCTTATCATTCATTTTACACATGACTTGCCTTCATGACATTTTGGCTACAGTATGTCTGCCCTTATCTAAATAGAGCGTACCAAATTTACACATTTGCTTGCACATATTGTGTAGTTTGGATGCACAGGCTTCATGAGCAAGCACTAGGGGAAAGGTGGCCATAAAGTTGCTTGGAGAAAAGCATGGGTTCAGTGGATGAAACAATACAAGTTATTTAAAGCTAAAGGGAACGCGTACACTTGCTTTTTTTGCTATGGGAACACTAAGAGAACTTCAAAATTTAATGTAAATAGATACTGACTAAGCAAACAAAAAAAGGTTTTGATTGCTTTTGTAGTTTTTTTTTTTTTTTCCTGTTTTAAGGATGACATTCGATTCTCAGATATTTAATGATAAAACATCTGTGGTACTGGTATTGCTATACCCGTGACCGTATAAACAGCAGCGGCCCATTGCTATTGCTATACTGCTGACCGTATTACCAGTAGTGGTTCGTTAATATATCAGTGACCGTATTATCAGATGTGGTCCATTGTTGCACCCAAGACCGTGTTACCAGAAGTGGTACGCCGGACACATTGTATTCTTCTCAGTCTTGAATGCAACTCGGTAGATTCATTGTTTTGATTATAACTAAATACCTTGTGAACAATGTTTGGGGTATATGTAGTTGGGATCTAGCTATCACATATATACATATAGATGTCATTTATTTTTTAATAGTAACAAATCTGTTTTACCATAAAATAAACTTTGACAGGATTCATATGTATCCTTAAAAAGAAACATTTCCTGAGAATATTGGTGACCAAAACGAAATGATAACACGTCAGGAGATCATTTTGAATCGAATACAAAATAAAATATTCAACAAGTATGCGATTTTATACCAGGAAGTAGCCGCACTGTTAAAACAATCTTCGGTCTTTAGTTAACAATGCCAATAAGTTGGCTGGTTTTTAAAGTATCTTCTCATTTAGGCAACTCTCCAGTTCATTGTCGGGTATTCTAACAGTTGTTTTCATGCATCCACCATTATTATTATATTATTTCCTTTTCCTGTACAAACTGTTCGGAGGAGAGGGCACAGTACTCCAGTAGACTGCACCGAAGAAAGACAGTTCAAAGAAAGAAGGCAATACTGTAATAGATTTTAGTATATGACATGGCGATGATGGCGTCTTACAGGGTCGGCACGTGGCAATAGTGCCCGCTCGACAGGTAAAATTCCAGTAGTCAAATATATCATTCTTTAGTCAAAGTAATCTGCATGCTAGGTGCATGTTCAGGCCCGGGCAACCTCGAGAGTTTGAAGCCCCTAGGCACTGGTAATACTGAAATTTGGAAATGAATCAAATGCCTGAACAAGCAATATATTTTACTAGATAATAATTTTAAAAGACAATTAAGTAAACAACTAGCGTATTAAGAGATTTAAAAATAACTGGCAACAACCGAGGCCTCATAGGGGTTGAGGCCCGGGCCATATGCCCCACCCCAGATTGGGCCAGCATGTAGTCAGACAATCGGTACTCGAGAGTGTATCATGTGACGTACTAATTTCCTAGTGTTATGGGGGGGGGGGTACATGTCCAAAAAAAGAAAGCAATAATAGATTTAGTTCGTCACATAACGTCATGTAAAGTCATATCGCATCGGCGCGTGGCAGTAGCACCTACTGGAAGAAGCATAAGTCCTGTACTTAAAGGAAAATGCAGATAGTCCTAAACAAGATCCCCGTTGTCAGTCAAATGGAAAACTTATCATGTGATCAATGGTGGCGCGAGGGTTTGATGCACCCTGGGGCTATGTTGTAGTGGAGCCCCTAAGTTGCTACAGAGAACAGTTTTATGTAAGTTACCATCCCTTGTGAGCTCCCTCAGTGGGGTCCGGGGCGGAACCCTGACCACCGACGATTTTCCTGTAATTTAATGCCATTTGGTGGCTTTTTCTGGCATCCAAAATCTTTCACAGCTGTTTTGGCGTCCCAAGGCCTCTGGCGCCCGGAGCAACCACCCCGTCCTGTCCCCCTCCACCCCCCACCCCCCAATGATTAGATGTCTGCCCTAGTCCTACAATGTAAGACCTCGACTCTGATATTTATGTTTTGGGCTTTGAGGTCTTACTGCCCAAATACCGGTGCTGTGTAGCCTGTTCCGATGTTGATTAAGATCGGAATGATAAGTAAAATTTTCCGGAATATCTTACACAAATGACAGCCCATATCGACGCTTTTCTCCAAATGAAGTTATGATGTTTTAGTCAGACTTTACTTACTCAGATGTTGTTGTTGTTGTTGTTGTTGTTGTTGTTGTTGGGTTTAACGCCATTTTTCAGCACAAGATAGGATATACCTGGCGGCCAGTATAAATAGTGGAGGAAGAACCCTGGAAAACCCCGGAAAGAACCAACGACCCACGAGAAGCTACTGGCAAGCTTTCACACATACCCACATTAGCCTAATCCGAGACTCGAACTCACGCAGACAGAGGTGAGATGGCAGTGATCCGTAACTGTGAGCGCTTTAGACCACTCGACCACTCGGGGCCCCTACTCAGATGTCTTTTTCGTAATAAATTAAAATTCCCACTCAAGCAAATGGACGTGTTTTCAAGTTCCGTTGGCCTACGTTTTAGTTTGCTGGAATGCGATGGAAGCCGGGAATACCGAAATCGGCTAAAAGGATGATAAGAATCTTGAACGAAACGAAGCTATATAAACATTTTCTTCAATATTAATATATTTTTATTCGTTTCGTTAAAGTATTCTTCAACTTAACCCGATTTCGACATTCCCGGCTTCCATCGCATTCCAGCCAACTGAAATGTAGGCCAACGAAACATGAAAACAGGTCCATTCGCTTGTGTGAGAATTTTAATTTATTAGAAGAAAAGAAAAAACATAAGAATAAAAAAAAAAGTCTGACTAAAACATTATGACTTTAATTTGTAGCAAAGCGTCGTTATGAGCTGCCAAGTGTGCGAGATATTCCTGAAAATTTGACTTTCGTTACGATGTTAGTCGACATCAAAACACGCTACACAGCGCCGTTATTCAGGCAGTAATGTAAGACTAATGTCTGCCGTTGCATCATAAATTTAATTTCCGCATATAAGCACATTGTAGCTAAGTTCAATTTTGATCGATGCATGTAAACGTTGATTTTGTTACGGACTTTGTACGGACTTTGATGTGTGACCTTGGCGTAAGAATTCTGTTTCCACCCAACAATTTATGAAAGACTTAATGGACTGAAATCAAATTAAATTAAGTATGAGGCTTTGTATACTGAGGAAACATAGGGCCAGTTCACTTGGATCAATTTATAAAATGATTTGACCGAGTAATGAATCTTGCTTGACTTAGCAGTTTAGCGTTGAATCATTAATGTTGCATCCGCTCGTTCGTTTTGAAAACCTGGGATTAAGAGTATATATTGAAAAGATTTTGGTCTTTTAATTGTCACTAGTTTCATAACCTGAACTTCATGACATCATTATATTCTTGAATTTACAAACTTTCTATCTCTTCTTGATTTTTCTTCTCTTAAACTCATTTCGAATAATTTGCATTAAAGCTCGAAGAAGTTATAAGTTCGTGTTCCGGTGTTGCTAGACGTATATCAAGAAAGCATTTTATTCGAAGTTTACTCCCACTGTCAAAGCGACTGTTTATTTCCTTTCTTTTTTTGACATTCTAAATCTCAAGCTTGTTTTAACAGAAGTTCAACCTATTCAGCTGAGGACAGAGAAATGAGCTAGTACATTAACATACAAATACGTGTTATCTTTCACCATTACATCTTATTCCGTGTACTTTATTTTTAATGTCATATTGGAGGGCAAGGTCATCAATGATGGCTGCGGAGACTGAGATATAGCCAAAGTACGTGCTGCTTCACGTACTAGGATAGACCCCGAACGTATCAGATGCAAAGAAAAATATTTTTCAGTTTTGTGTGTAGTTCTACTTATATCTTCATATTCGTTTGCCAATAAATAAAAATCAACAGTTATGTTTGCATGTTTGAGAATATTTTATTAAATATATTTTGTTTGGAGAGATATTGACATGTATAAATGTGAAAAGGTATATGTTGATATAATAATTATTTGGATTGAAAATATAAGTAATACTTTCTTTCAGCCTCAATATAAATTAAAGAGACACGCAGGACGATAATATCCCCCCCCTCTCTCTCTCTCTCTCTCTCTCTCTCTCTCTCAAATACGTTTTTCTTTTTCTTTCAACTACGCCTCTCTCTAAAATACATATAAATGTATCATTAATACGTACATAAATTCCTTTTAGAACATCGAATAACTAGAAATTATTATTTTTAGATGTCATTTAAACTTGTATTTAAGCAAGTTACAACTATCAGGCATTTCATGGCTAATATTCACACGTTACATTTAGTCTAAACTACTATTTTTAAAACATATCAAGCCGTCTTAAACAGATCATGTAGCCTTCAACTCCCTATCCCGTAGTGTAATTACAATCTAAAGGAGAATTTTTTTGACTACATACGCGTAATTCAATTCCTTGGCAAACCGTTAGATCTGAAAATCAAGACATGGAGGTCACCTTGAGTCACTGGCTTCATCTGCTGGTTTATTTGCATGACCTTTCCCTTGATTTTTTTTTAACTAATCTGGGTCAGAATGCACTTTATTCAGATGATACTGTGATTAATATTAACCAATCTAAAACGTGACCCAGATGAAAATCCACGTCGGAGCTCCCAAGTGAAAATATCACATGATGGAAACGTTGCTTTGGATGTTGTTTACAGATCTTTTTTTAATCGCTCTTAGAGAGCACACCAAATAAATGCGCCATCGAACAAAGTTCTAAGAACATGTCTAGTCTACGTGAAGAAAATAAAAAATATTAAAGAAACCTTTTTATGCAAACTAACCCTGCAATAGAAACACAATCAACTATATTTAAAGAATTATTGCCTACAGTAGCAGCAGCTAAAATAGTAGTAGTAGTTGCAGTAACAGGTGTCGTGGTAGTGTAGTGTGATATCTGTGGTATTTTTATTATTAGTAGTAGTAGTAATAACCTTCTTCTTCTTCTTCTTCTTCTTCTTTATTATTAACACTAGTAGTAATAGTAGTAGTAGTAGTAGTAGAATGTAGCATAGGCTATATGCGCCCACTCGTATGTCGTAAGAGGCAACTATTGTAAGCAAATGTAGGCAAAAAGTTTTGCAATGGGGAGCGTCCCGGGGATGATATTCCGATTGAGAAAGTCTTGGACTTATTCAAAGGTGCTAGTCAAACAGCTGATTTTGTATTGTAGGGATTTTGACCCTTTTTTACCTTGATGCTTGTTTTCTATGCCTTTAAAGGATATCCAAAGTTACTTGCACTATATAGCCATGATTGAGCTAAATCCTATTATTATTATTATTATTATTATTATTATTATTATTATTATTGTTGTTGTTGTTGTTGTTGTTGTCGCCGTTATCTTTTCCGATGGAAGAAGTCAAGCAGTAGAGGCATCATCAGTCTTTCTTCCATACACAAATATCAATATTTGCTATAAGAGTAGTCACACAGACAAAGCCAGTTGCTACGCCTAGAAGTAGAAACAGAGTTTTCCCTGATCAGGTTTCATTCAGAAACTTGAGGGCCTTAAAAACATAATTGCAAATCAACTGTCTTGACCATCATAAACAGATGCTGTAAGTTGAATTTATCAACAATTCTACGTAGACTGAAAAGCGGTTAAATCATCGTTATGACTGACATCACCATGTTTTATTCCTCATTATCGCTATGACCGATATGATCAATGTTTTATATTTTAGATTCTGACATATATTTCGCTTTGGCTTATATAATACACGTATTTTAATAGACGAGTCTCGCATGCTAACAGCACTATCCCGTTCTCTATAGCTCAAACCATCCAGACCAACACCATTATTTCTGCGAGACAAGAATACCTCGCATATGTTGGAACCGTAATTTCCAAAAAAGAGGTTGAACATTTCGTCGCACATAAGTACCACAATCTATTCGGACCATCTTGGCTATTTCTACGATTGCATTGACCCTTGAATTGACCGAAAAGTTGCGAATGCAAAAAATAGTTCGATGTATTCCCAACTTGTCGGTAGTTTCCTTGTTTCGTAAGTAGCAAGGGTAGTCAGGGTAGCTGTAATCTGCATGCGTTCGAGATATGATACATAGGATTGATCTAGAAGTTGCGAATATGTCTCAGATATTACATGCTTGTTAGTGCACAGGACCACGTGCAAACAGCACTATAATGTATGTTCTATTACTATGAAACCGTAGTTATGTTGACTCCTCCTCCTTCTCCTGCGGAACAGTGATATCTATATTTGCCCCTTTGCTAAAGCTGTCGAGACAAGCACGTTTTATAAAAGGTGGAGGGGATGACATAGTAATCTAAATGGATGATCATTTTGAGTTTGCTATATGCATATCACTATATGAGAACAACACAAGATACGACATCAAACTCTTTGCATCGCACGGGTGTCAGGCATATAATTTACACATTTGGCTTCAGTCTCCAAACGATAACAGCACAGGAGAAAACTCTGACACAAGACTGTGAAAAGGGTTTATTACTCTATCATCATGTTTCTTGTATTCTAACTCGGACCGTCCTTCGGAAATAAGCAGTTAAAATAATCCTAACATGCAAATCAAAACTTTGAGCGATAGTTTCAGTTTATATAACAGACATACCAAAGGTAGAATATTGGGGTGCGGTGGGGTGGGTAGGTGGTGGTGGAACTGATCTTGAGATCTATGCTCCAAAAAAAAAAAAAACAGTTCAGAAGTTCTGACAGGTTTCTATCTTGTTAAAGGTTTAAGGATACACATGCTGACTAAAATCAAAATTTACTAATCTATAATCAAATTTCATCCTTCACAATGCTGAAAGTAAGAGAAAAAAAAACATTCGGAACCCGGGGATGCTGAAGATGACTCCCAAACAAACACGAAATGCAATGTTGTATCTGACAAGCTGCTTAAAATAGTGGACAGGGAATTCCGAAGATCAGTAAAACATGACCTTTTATCGGTGCCTATTAGATATTCCTTGTGTTGGAGATCTTGATTAGAATCAGATTGTATGATTATAGATAGCCAAATTAATATTTATTCCAGTTATTATATATCTTCTAAACTTTGCGATATACCTTACAAGCTTAATAATATACATATCGTATTAAAGACATAGATAAGATATCCTACAAAGTATATACCTTAGAATGTTAATACGATATAGATATCTTATTTTCGTTTGTTCGGGAAAATATGCTATATACATAGGCGTTCGCAGGAATTTTTCCCGTATGGGGGATAGGGGGTGGGGGTTGGGTGGGTAGAGGCATGGCCAAAATCAAACAGACGAGAGCCTTGTGTGTGTGTGTGTTTTGGATTTTTAACGTAACTTTAACAATTATTCAGTCATAACGCTACGATGTCTGCAGTGTAGCAGTTTATAGTGATGTCTAGCACTGGAGCATCATGCCGCAGACATACAGCATGATGTCCCACCCAGTCACATTATCCTGACACTAGGCCGACTAGTCCTAATACTAACCTCTTAATGCTGAGCACCTAGCCAGGCAGCTGTTAGTACCATTTTTGAAGTCTTTGGTATGACTCTGCCGGGGCTCGAAACCGCGACCTCCCGCATTTGAGGCGGACGCTCTAACCACTTCGGCCACCGGAGCGGTATATCACAGAAGTTAGATGTATTCGCATATACGACACACGTACCTGACTCGTTCATGCCTCTTGAAGGGTTCATCACGGCCAGATTACAAACCTTGCAGTGTCACGTGACAGTAAAACATATCTATAGAGTTTATCGACTTCTATTCTGTGAGACAGAAGTATGTTATATGAACACTGTTGAGATGATTTTCGATGATATATTACCAGAGAAAATTTTGGAATTTGCAAAATCATGTGGCTTTTATATATAGTAAAACATTTGAAGATATTGTTATGTATATCTAATAAATATTATGTACTTGACCCTTTGTCCGTGATTGAGGGTAGACTTTTGGCCTTCCTGACTATTGTCATAGCTGAGGGTTGTGTCTACATGATTTTATGCCATAATGTTTACTAAAATTTAAGTTCAAATTTTAAAGAATTTTGACATCTTTACCTCTTATTTGTAGGATTACATGTTGACGTTTCTTTGCAAGAATTTATTTCCATTAAGTTTTATGTATATTTTACCAGTACCTTTTGGGAATTTAATAATTAACCCGCACTATATTACTAGGATTGTGCTGATGTGCCGTTAAACGGTTTATTTGCATACATTAATAATTAGACACCTTCTCCTAAGTTTTCTCAGATGTGCTTGCTCTTAGTGGCAATAGTGACGCTACATCCTCTCTGAGGGCAATGTCAAACCTACGCAATGGCCTTGCTACCATATCACAAGAGCAGCAAAGCATAGGGGCCCACGAATTATTTATTTATTTATTTATTTATTTATTTATTTATTTATTTATTTATTTTGATATTATATATTAGGCAGGGGCCTATCAGTAAGCTTTTTATAGGGGCCCGCATAGGGGCCCATCAGTAAGCTTTGCATAGGGGCCCAAATACCCTAGTTACGCCACTGAACCTACGTTTAAAACTATAAAAACCAGGAACTGATGCATCAAATATTTTGCTTAATTGTTCTGGACCTTAAAAGAGAATCAGTTACCACTTAAAAGAACTACTCTGACAACATTACTATGTTTAAACAAGGATGATGCAAATAAGATTTCTTACTTAGTGTATCTTTTGTCTATGCTATTTGCATGTAATGCATATCAGCATCGGCCAATCATTCTTTGCACGTTAGAGACTTGTTATGCAAAAGTGGGTTCTATAAACTTTGGGTTAATCAAGGGATGGGTAATTTATTTATTAATGAATTATTTATGGGTACTTTCTAACAAAGATTGACGGCTAATTTTATTTCAGATTGAATAGAGAGGTTACGGATTTTTTTTGAAGCTTCCGTTTACGCAAATGGTGCATTACTTTACTCTGGGTCGGCTGCAATTAGCGGCACATTTCCTCAGCATGATATAGCTAACAATGATTTTAACGCGCATTTAAAACAAAAACAAATAAAGAAATTTTTTTATCCTAAAATGTATCTTGATAACGTTCACATTTTAAAATGTATAAGTGTTTTAGCTCCGTTGCGAGTAGATTGGGAGTGGATGCTGTTACGTGGGAATGACTGTACAAACCAATTGAAGATAGGCGATAGCATTATGCTACATACTTAGGCAATATTAATATGCAATACTCTGGATGATGATTATCATTTTTCTGTAGAGTATCGCTCATACAAAGATTTAAGAATTAAATATATAGATAAGTATTTTTTGAAAATGCCAGATATGCTGAATTGACCGAACCTTTAAAATCAAAAATAAATACTTTTTTATATTTAAACAATTATTAATGTTGGTGATGATGATTATGTTGTCAATGATGATTATCCTTTTTCTTCTTTTTTTTTGTTAAATGTCCAAGTATATTATTTTGTAAATAACTCCAACTGTTATGAATTAACTGAGTTTTCTGCAATGTGGTTGCATATAAACAGACACGTGATACTGACCTCGAACTTTTTTTTACGTTTTAAGTGATTAAGTAAAATTTGCACATCGATAAATACACAGCCCTGATTATTTAATCCTACAGCATTTTAATATTAACAAAACAGGTCTGTGTCAGTTCTTGATCCCACTGAAATCTTTCTCTTCATTATTCAGTTTGACACAAGAAGGGGTGGGGCACGTGTGTGCGTATGTGCGTATGTGTGATGGAAAGTACGGTTTATGTAACAATGTCAGTCTTTTGACAACATCATGTTGTTGTTGTAGTTTTTGCTTTTTGTTTTTTGCTTTTTGGGGACTTTTGTTTTTGTTCTGTTTTTTCTACATTTGAGTGTGTCTTGACATTCAATGTAGCCATGTAAATCTATTGACAAATAGGGCTAATGAAACTAATAGTCATGTCTTTATACATGTACTTTCAAGACCTTTTTAACGAATTATTTGTCAGCAAAAACATATTTTCAATTAATTTTTAATTTCTTTTTAAGCAATTCGTGTGTATGCAATATGAGAGTCTCATGGGAGATAAGCTAGTAACTAGGTCAATTAGTAGTATCCTACGACACTAAAACATCATCAAAAACAACAACAGTAACACCATCAACAACAGAAGCAGCAGCTGCAGCAACAACAACTGTAGCAACAACAACAACAACAACAACAATAGTAATAATAATAATAATAATAATAATAATAATATTATTATTATTATTATTATTATTATTATTATTATTATTATTATTATTATTTTGTTATTATTGTTATATACAGAGCCCATTGTGATTTTTATTAAATTATATCTTTTGCAGCTATAATGTATATCTGATCAACAGAGTTAATTCTGAAATCTGAAAAATTTGCTAAAAAATCTCATAAGTTATATAAGACATGTTATAAATCTTGTAGGACACACGATATGTTATGAAATGATTCCATAATATCATATGCATTTTTAAAGATATCTTGTAACGTTTATACGAACTTTATAAAGTTTTAAGGTATCTAATAAATTTTATAAGATCTCTAATAAAATGAATAAGATATTGTGTATATTGAAAAAAAAAAAAAAAAAAAAACCCAAGGTATATTAAAAAGCTAATGCGGTGTCTTATTAAGTTCACAAAATATCCTATACATTTTTGCAGATATTTGGCTTTGAGCGGACAAAAATTAATTTAGCTTGCCATATATGGGTGATAAAAGTAACGTAAGGAATATCAAATTACGCGTATGGATTCTAAGGAGCCCTTAATTTGGAAGAGTAGTTCTAACATCAGTTGAGTCTATAAAACCTTGAAAGTAACCTTCCTGCACCTATTCTATCTTTCATCAGCTAGATTTTTTAAATTAGCATACTTAAACCATAATGCATAAAAAGAAGTTTTTAAAAATCGCAATTTTGTGACTTACAAGGTTACAGAGTGTAAAGAAGTTACCAAGATTGCAACTCTCCGCATTGTGTCTTTTTTTATTTTCCTTGGTAGGTATTTTATAAACAAATTAAATCCTTCAGGTTTCCTTTTGAACGGCCATTTCGTATAATTGATTGCACTCTAGCAACTGGAACATAATCTGCGCAAAGAAATGCTAATAGTGCTGGAAGGAAAGCTTAACAGACACGTCAGACGACCCATGACCCCCTTTCACACGCGTCGGCCTGGGAATTATAACAAGCTAAATAGACCATGTTGCGGATTCATCCATCATTTTGTGTCAGGACTTTGGTTTTGTTTGAGGCAGATCGATCCTCTAAGCGACAAAAGAGCAGATATTAAAGAACTGGTTTGTTCAACTTGACTTTCAGGTGACGCACGGGGTATTCTCTACAATTATAAGTTATTTTTCAGTGTGGAACTATTATCAACATATGGAATATATTGATTTATCAAAGACAAACGTGAATTTATTTTGACTGTAATGAACCTCTTATAGGAACTAAAGTTATATGTGTTGATATTTTGAGTTTTGGGCGCTAAGCACTGTCAAATGCTGTACCGATTATGCCTTATAAATTTCGGCGTTGGTAAATAAAAATAACGTCAGTGGAAATGAAGATATTTAAGAAGTTGAAAGATAAATCTGAAGACGACTCTGATTCTGATGAACACGATAATGGCGATGACGATGATGATGAAGAGCATAAGGAAGGAGGAGAAACTGGAGATTATGATGATGGTGAGTTAGCTGACCATTCAAGTAGGAAACAGATCACTTCCTCTGAGGTATTTCAGAACATACACGATGTTTCAGTGTCACTGGACCCGTTGGTCCATCCAAAGCCGTTTACCAAGTCTTCGGCAAACGAGTTACCGCGCACTGGTAGCTGGGGCGCTCAACGAAATTCAGGACCGAGGACGCAACGAAAGCCTCAGCTTCCAAACGTGGTCCCTCCGATTTCATTTCACCCAAACAAACCATTAACTTTCAATGGCATTAGTACTACAAAAAGCAGTAATAATACCAAGATACAGACAAGTAACAATGACAACCAACAAACAATCTCCAACCCACCTATTCGGACTTCATATCCTGCTGTTACTGGTTCTATCGGAGGTTTAGGTGGTGCTGCAAATGTAAACTTTAGCAATGAAGCAACAAATAGCGCGACCCTGGAGGTTGATGATGGACAACAACAGCTACATGTAGGTAATCACTTGTACTTTGAAGAAAATGTTACGTCAGATTTGAGCAATCATGGCAACCCACATGATGTGACAAATTTGCAAAGCCTTTCTTTTTCTGATGTAACTAGAGCAACAGAAATGGTCCCCAACAAAGAAAACACGACTGCCCTAACCACTGACGGCCGCGAAATATCGTTTACCGGTGTAACAATCTTTCAATCGTTTGTCTCTTCAACTTTAGAAATAGTTGCTGGACAAAGTCACGTTTCAAGGGAACAGAATTTGGACTCCAACACCTTAGCTACGACAAGAAGTTTTCATCCCGAGACAGAAGGAATGATGCCAAAGACCTTTGAAAAATCCAATGTCCCTTTAGGTATCATAGGGTCATTGTCAGGTGGTGCTACGAATGGTGCACATGCCAAAACTACTAGAACGTTTCAAGACACTAACCCAGACGTTCCTGACAATGTAGTATCTGCAAGGTTCCACGTGCAAAAGAAATACAAAGACTTCGACCAGCAAATGGCTTCCGATCTGGACAAAGAACTACCTTTGGCTGAGACATTCTGCCGTGGTAAGTATTTAAAATCAGTTTTTTTAATAAACAAGACGAAAACAGTACATAGGTTTGGTAGCATTAGTTTCAGTGTTACTAGATACAAAATAAGGTATTATGAGCTGGCACAAAATATTTGACGTCCGATAATTCTCTGTAATCCAGCACAGAAAAATTTCGGTTGTTCGGATCTCTGTGATCCGGATTATCGATCTCTTCCAAACATACGTATGTTTCCAAACGTACTTTTTTTAAATAAAACTTATACTCTTCAAACTTCTGTTCATCAGAGAGGGTCAGATAAACGTTCTCTAACTGTAATTTTATGCAGAACGGAGAACTGAAAATGGCAGCGTTTCTCGGTTTGAGGGAGAAACTAAATAGTTCATAACGTGATGAATTATCAATATTATCAACTTTTAAAAGTACCCAACGATATTTAGGACCATTATCTTTCAAGATTCAGTATTATTCGGGTGATTTGATATACACGACCTTTTGCTTATAATAACGGCATTGGAATTTGAAGTTTAATAAACGTGGATAAACATAGGTACATAAACAATTTTGGCAAGTCTTATCACATTACATCGTTATCAGACTGGTTTAGCGGAAGAGATCAATTAATTTCGTTCACATCGTCTCATACCGTTCACATCGTCTTCAGACTTTAATAGATTGAAGTAGTTACTATTGATTCCATTTTGACGAAATTTTAAAGGATTTTGTTTTTACTATCGAGCCTGCTACTGGATCAGTATCTTGAAATACTTATAAATCGATTATACATATTATAGATTATACATATTAAAATGTGTTTTTCATTATCAGTGTTATGTTCATTTTGCTATTTATCCTCAACTTTTGGAAGAAGTTCGCATGTATTTGATCTTGCAAATTAATCTTTCTTAAATAATTAAACAAAGTTATTTTTCTTACCCCTTGAACTAATAGCCACACTTGCTCTAAAAAAAGATAATGAAAGTCGATGTGTTCCCATGACCTTTCAGGTGTGCCTCACCACCATGTGCGACGGCATGTATATCACACATGTCCACGTAACCTGTCAGGTGTACCTCTCACCAACATGTGCGAGGACAGGTATAAAACATGACATGATAATGATTACGATGACAAATGACAGCGCTGTTCTCGTGTCGATCTGTCAAAATTAGGCGAAGAACTTTTGACATAGTGGTTGACAGATTTCACGGAAACAAAAAGTCAATCGATATTATTTTCTGGCCCTTTTCGCATTAAATGGTAAAGTATAATTTCATTAGATTGCATTGTTTGATTTATGTGTTAAATTTTAAGAAATTTTGTACAAAACTATCTTCGTTGTGAAATCTTTTTTCCTTCTATTTAGGTTCCAAACAAGAAAGCTGTCACTGTTGCAGTATTATTCCAAATAAACACATGTACTCACATGAGCAGTATTTTCTTGAACCATTTTGTTATTTTTAATAATTCCTTTTATAAACAATGTTTGCATACGTAATTTGGTGTAAAAGAATTGCAGACTAGCGTCACATATTTCAAGGTATATCGTACTCGACAGTGCAGTCATAGTTATAGTATTCATGTTAAACTTGTCATATTCTATACAAAATAATTTAAGAATTATAGGTTACTGCATTTGTATGGGAAAATATGAACGAGTTTTTCGGATGGTTATACTGCACGACCTTGGGAGTGCAGTATATCCATCCGACAAAACGAGTTCATATTTTCCCATACAAATGCAGTAACCTTTTTATTATATGCTCATTTTCTTATTCTACCCAAGGCTTAAATATATAAACAAAAATACACTACAAGAAACAAAGTAACTGAATGTATGCCTTATTCCAAACTAAATACATAAGCGTAGCTGCATCATTACACAACAACATTATTACTGCGCACGTAACTCCGATCAGACAAATTTGAAGTTGGTCGCGCGCTAGACGTAAGTTTCGAAAGAAAATGGCGTTTGGTCTACTTAAAATTGAAATTTGGAGTAATGTTGTTAATGAATGCGCATTGCAACAACTTTTACATTTGATCTGGAATGAATAGGTTTTGGTACTTTTGTCGATTCGACGCAATTTCGTGGTTATGGTCTGGATTTATCTACATGAAGTAACTTACATCGGATTCCGGCAGCGTCTGCCAGTTTAATCGTATTGAAGTGTGTTGACATCGGCGTGCGTGTTTCTGTTCTGTCATTGAATGATTCAGATCATAATGTGAGAAAAATATGAAGTCTTTCAGTTGCAATTATCGAAAAGACGCTGTGGAATTTAATGTTTATTTCATTTTGAGTGCAATAAAGAGGATGTAACTGCACTTGGAATAAACTCGAAATTACAGTACAATTTCGAAATGTGTAATCAAGCTTGAGAACCCATGACATGGCTCATGTAATTCGGATTTGCAGAACTACTAAAGTACATTTTGAGGAAATTCAGGATGTAAAATTGTAAGTATATTTTTGCCATTTTTATTACCAGCTAAAGAAGACAGTTTATGTCTTATATCTTGCATGTTATTGTAAGGACCCTGTCTGGCGTCTATAGCTAGCCTAAATCTGAAACAATGTATCAAAAAAGTTAGCGCGGAATGTGCCAAATGTGTCAGTCCACTAAACATCTGCTTTAGTTCATTCAGAAACAAATTGTTTGTTTACAATAGAAAGTAGTTCCTTTATTCGCGTGAATGCAGTATGAATTGAGCGCGAGGAGTTCAGTATCTCAAAATATTGCACGATTCTGACAATGTAAAGTTAACGGAGAAAAAATGAGCATATAATAAAATATATTTATTCTTCTTTAAATGCTAGTGTTTACTAGTACAAATAGTTGTTATCATTGGGAGAAGATTGTCTTTGTCTAGTAATGATTTATGGAATCAGAAAGAAGTGATTTAATAATATTTCCTTATATGGTCGTGTGACAGTAAAGTATATCACCACAACAGTAAGTAGTATAAATTAGTACATTGCAGACTACATGTAAAGACTCGTTAATTCTTTGACCGTTCCGATGGCCGAAGTGGTTAGAGCGTCTGCCTCGGATGCGGGAGGTCATGGGTTCGAAGCCCGGCCGAGTCATACCAAAGTCGTATAAAAATGGTACTAGCAGCTGCATCGCTTGGCGTTCAGCATTAGGAGGTTAGTGTTAGGACTGGTCGGCCTGGTGTCAGGCCAATGTAACTGGGTGGAACATGATCCTATCAGATATAAAAAGAACTATCAGCTGTGACAACAGATTTGATAGCCGATAATGTGGCCGGAATCGGATCATTTTTAGGGTAGCTCCAATACGTGTAGAGAGAAATTGAGTGAATGTGTGTGTGTGTGTGTGTGTGTGTGTGTGTGTGTGTGTGTGTGTGTGTGTGTGTGTGTGTGTGTGAGAGAGAGAGAGAGAGAGAGATATCATAAAATGGGAAAGTTATGATATGGACCTGATAGCTTTCAGTGATTAATGGTGACCGGACGTAGAACAATTCTGTAAAAGGCCATATGTTGATGCTTAAACCTTAATATTATAACATGGTACTGTTGCTACGAAATATATTAAGTATCTTAAAATACAACGGAAAATTGTATTGAAAAGAAGATGAATCCTGTCGGAGCATTGATTAAAGTGCTTATATTTCAAGGTAAACACTAACATGTACTCCAACTATTTGCTACCGAATAAAGAAGAGCAGGCACAGTAATACTGGTGGCAGAGGCTTGGATAATCCCCAAATCCAAGATCAATTTTATTTTGCTTTTGCAAAAGGGGAAATATTACTACCGCTAAAAGTTAATGATTCAGGTATAAACTACTATTACTACTACTACTACTACTAATAATAATAATAATAATAGGAGTATGGACGTCTTTATGATCTAATTATGACTTTTTCAGGTTTAAGTATTGTCTTCCGTACCACAATATTCTATTATTCAGAATTATTCTTCTTATTTTCACGTTTAGGGCTGACTTTAAATTTCTTTTCAGCGAACGAAAGCGTAAAAACGGGGTTTTCAATCCGAATGTTTTTTTTTTTTTTTTCTTCTTGCACAGTTGCCAGGCTATACCTGTCTATCAGTACAATCACAAGTCATGTGCAAGTACAAAGATCTGTCCACTGTCACAGCCAAGAGAAATAGTATCTACATTAATAAATTCACACTGACGTTATCACTGGCATTCAGCCAATCAAACACCGCTATCTGACTAATTCGAGTAGGTGACTGACTGTTTTATCCTTTTAGACCTTTGTCTTTGATAGCGAAGGAAATTCATCTAGCATGCTATTTTTGTTTTAAAACTAAATATGTATAACCAAAAACATCATGAAATTTATTCCCAAGATTTTCTTAGATTTATATTGAGAAATTCTACGATAGCGAGATTTGACTCTTGTGAGGCAAGAAGAAGAATAAGAAAAGAGAAAACCAAATATTTTCACCTAGCGGATACGGGCGTCAAGCCTGTTGTATAAATATATGTATAAATTATCAAATACCCCAACTTGGCATTTCATGCTCCTTCTCCATCCCCACTCCCCTCTACCCCCACTCCCGCCAGAATAAAAAGAAAGAAATAAACTCTGTTCAAACACGTTTTTGCACATGTTTAGGGTGATATCGTTCTTATTTGTAATCTAAAAGAAATGCATAAGTGACAAAGTTTGTTCAGGACTTTCGCAAACTAAAACGGTATTATCATAATAGTATGTGAAGGAACGTCGCTGATCAGAGAAGGTATGTCCGTAAACCACGCCCAGCACTACGTCATGTGGAATAGATTAATATACAGTGTTCTATTACACGTGATTAGATTGCGCGTTGGAAGAGTATCATTAGAACGAGAGCACGAGATGAGGCACACGCCGTTTTGCGTTCTTTGACGATTTCTATTGAGTGGGGCCTTCTTAAAGGTATAAATGTTTATTCGGAAATACAGCAAAACATGAACAACGTTTCGTTCCATCGCAACTTTTGCAAATTGTGAATCGTGTTTTAAATTAACGTTACGACAAAGAATTCAATCGTATGTTGCATACAAAAACAAATAACTGTGCTAGCAAGGGGTCTAAGTGGGTCCGATATCTCTTACCTGGCATACATTGGTATTCTTGGGAAGAAACATATTCAAGTCAGGAAAATGTTTAGCTATTCGGTAAATATTTTACATTTTTTGTTTTGTTTTGTTTTGGGTTGTTTGTTTTGTTTGTTTGTTTGTTGTTTTTTTTTTTTTGTTTCTTTTGTCGTTTCTTTTTCAATACCCCCCCCCCAACAACAACAACAACAACTGTGTTTCTTCTTTAAGTAACTTCAGCTTGACTAATGATGCATTGGCATCATTTTCATATGAGAGTCCGCAGGAATGTTTCCGTGGAGGGTGGGTGAGGCAAAGCCATTTTTCAAGGGTGCAAAGCCAGTATAAAAAGGACCCGGCCAATACTGCAAAATGAATTTTGTAAAAATCGGGTGAGGAACAACTGTCCTCTTTCCCCGTCCCCCCCCCCTCGACTGACTCCCATACTTTTGCATAAATAAGGTAGCCAATAGGATCACAAATGGTTTGGTTTTGTGGACCTAACGTCATTTTTCAGCACATGATATGCTGCTATACATGCGGCCTGTGTATTTGGTGGAGGAAGAACATGTGAACACCCCGGGAAGAACCACCAACCCACGGGAAGCTACTGAAAACCTTTCTGACATACCCACGTTCGTCCAGTCTAGACTCGAACTCAAGCGGACAGTAGTAACATGAGTGATCTGTAGAGGCAAACGCCTTAGACCACTCGGTCACGTGTCCTAAGAAACATTCTTGTTAAGTTTGATCCAATTTGGCCCGGTGTTTTTTTTTAAAGGGGAGATTAGGAATTAGCAAATGTCGACGGACGACAGACGCGGGGCTATGCCTTAATCTCAAACAGTGCTGTTAAGGTTTAGTAACGTGGAGGTTTAGAAAACGAGACTCGCTTCTCTTGGACGTTATTTTCGATGATTGCTTTGTTTCTCGATTTGCTATAATGCCAGATGTTAGGTCGGATTGAAATCGTCTTTTGGAGTCAATAGGGCAGCGAGACCACATGCTGTACTCGAGTGTATTATGGGTGGGCTGTGTACAGTTGCATGTGCTACTTATTTTCTCCCGTTTGTTTACCCATGAGTGACGAACAAGGTGCTAGAAATAATCCTAACACATTTATGTCATCTCATCTGTTCACCTGTTATGGGGACCTCGTCTACCACCCCCACCCCTTTTATGACAGTGGTTTACAATTTTTGCAAGATATTTTTAATAATTCCCATCAGAAGAGAAACAAAATCATGTGAATAGTATATCTAATTTACGATTGTTTTTCTGAGGGAAAGTAGTTTCTGAATAGCATTTGAAGTATTCATTTAAAAACTTTTAAATCAAAGATTATATTAAATTTCTGCAAAGAGAATAAGTACTTGAAGAACGACGGTAACCGTGTCTATATACATAACAGGTTCAGAGTGTGGTTGATACTGAATAAAGCAGAAACTGTTTCAAGATTTTAGCAAGGGTAATATTTTACATCAACCCTCTTGCTTATGAACATGAAAACACTAAAATAATTTGGAAAAAGATTTGTAAAAAAATACATAGACAAGTCAAACTCGAAGATACTAAATGCTGAAATGCGACATTTTTAATATTGGGAAACGATGGTGTGTGCGTGTGTGTGTGATCTGGATTTTTAACGCAGCTTTTTCAATTTTGCAGTCATATCGCTACGATGTCTGCTGTGTGGCAGTTTATAGAGATGTCTAGCAATGGGGCATCATGCCTCAGACATGTAGCATGATGTCCCACCCAGTCACATTATCCTGACACCAGGCCGACCAGTCGTAACACTAACCTAATGCCCAGCGCCTAGCGAGGCAGCTGTTTGTACCATTTTTACAAGTCTTTTGTATGACTCTGCCGGGGTTGGAACCCGCGACCTCCCGCATCGGAGGCGGACGCTCTAACGACTAGGCCGCCGGAGCGGTAGGAAAACTGTGGAACGAAGTAGAACAAAACAACATCAGATATAACTGCAGGTCCGTTTCCAATTTTTCAGCTGATTCTCAGTTTGTGCATTAGAAGCCAGACTGACTTGTACTATGTAAATCAACAACAGTGATGTTGATTCATCCTCTTATGATCTTGAATTCATTGCACAAATTCCCCCAAAAGGATAGAAGCATACTCGGTAGTCAAATTACAAAGGATTTTTGAGGTCTATAGCGGTATGTTTCATTTTAATATGCGAGTATATCAAATTATGAGCTAATTATCATTTTTTATTTACAAAATGAACCGTATTTTTGTTGAGTATTATATAGCGTAAGTTATCTGTATCAATGCTGCACCGAAGACGCATCTCGCCTTGCCGTTGACCTTTATTTATATAGCCTTTGCATATTTGAGCTACATCATTCATTATTTCTTATCATTAGTTGATTTAGTCATCAATTTCTTGTATAATCACTCATATAGTGTATATTTTATTACCTATTTATCCAGGAATGTTAGGTCATCAGTTATATTAGACCGCATGGACATGTATTTTCTTCTTACGTCTGATAAGTCAAATTGAGAATGTGTCTAACAAAATAGTATACAGTGAATTGTGTACATTGTACACCATATTCGCTATTGAGTGTTCTTCGATATACAAGGTGAATTTTATTCCCCTGTAATGATATAATGAATATGCAATTTTAGCTTCAATTATTTGTTACTTTTAGAAAATAAGGCGAAGATATTTGTAATGCAATATTTTAACGCTGACTAGTAACACAATCTAAGCTAATGTATTCATTATTTTAGAATTCATTATATCCTTGCAGCTTTGGGAATGCCGAATGAGTCATCTGCTGGTAACATATACCTATCCAAATCGAGCACCTGTTTAAAGTAAATATCTTCCCATAACGGATGAATAGATTGTAAATCAGAATGTCAAAAGACGTTAAATTAATTAATTAAAACCAGTAAATTAATTTATTTATTGTGTTCTTATTGTTTATCATTGCACTGATAACAAAATTATTGCTATCTTTTTCACACAACTACAGACACTATTGATATATTTTTCTCTCTCTGAACATCCAACGCAGACGCACATTAGTTAAATACGTAATAGTCTACTTAAAAACAACATGAAAATGAACTCTTTGATAATTTATGCACTCAAAAAGTGAGAAAATATATTTCTTAGCCACTTTAATACTTTTTCAGCTAGAAACGAATTAAGACGTATGAAATAGACGTATTAAAAACAAAATCATAAAGAAACGACTTAACAGAAATGTTGACGAGTATAGATTTAAGCTGGTTGAACTAAAAATAAATCTGAATTGTCCAACGATACTGAACCAGGTTTGAAGAAGATCATCATTTCGAACAAATATCGTCAAGTGAGTTCTCTGAAACATCGAAAAAACTTAACGACAGGAAGCTTAACAAATTATGTATTGACATTTTTAACCAGAACAAAACCTCTAAATATATTTAATAAAGGCGAAGCGGATACAGTGACCAGTCAATGTTTATCCGACATTTGACGCGCCAATGGATACGAATTGGCAAAAGTACAGGTTGGATTTTCATGCGATTGTATATTCAGTATGAACAGTAAGAAGCTAGTGCACAGATTTGCCCGAGTGGGTCAAGAGCGGAAAAGCTCTATTAACGTAACACATATGGATAATAAATCTTGTTTTATGACATGGAGTCAATTCTAAATACTTCAAAGAAGATTCCAATATATCAAAATACAATTATGATAGATAGTCATTGGGTTAAACGATGTCTGGTAATAACAGAGGCAGCAGGAACATTGAAAATGAATTTTTAATTAACGTAACAAATATGGACAAAAAATGTTGTTTTTATGTCCTTAGCTCAATTCCAAGAAGAGCCCAAGATATCATGAAACTACAGTCAATGGTTTAAACGATATGCGGTAAAAATAGAGTGCTATTACAACACTGAAAATTAATTTTTAATTAACGTAACAAATATGGACAAAAATGTTGTTTTTATGTCCTGAGCTAAATTCCAAGAAGATCCCAAGATATGAAACCTTATTGTATTAAGTATTTTATAATGCATTGCAAAACTATTTAATAAAGAACTAAGACCAAACAAATAAAAAAAATCTATGGTGTTCACAGATGTAGATCGGCACCATTTCAGTTTAATAAACATATATTACATATGTAAGGGAGAAGAAACAAAAAGAAAAACGAAAACAAAGTAAGTGACCTTTACCAGCTAATAGGAGAGTATAGAGCAGATATCGAATTTAACTTGTACTTTGTATCTCTAAATATTTACCAATGTTAAATAACATAAAACGATCCCGATAAGAGATGTAAGACATTCTGGGCAACGATTAAAACATATTTAATTTAGCAAGGATTTCGCAGTTGATATGTTTATGAAAGAAGGAAAAGAAATAAAAGTTTCAAGGACAGTCATGTCTGGCCATAGCATGAGATTAATGGGACGGTCTACAGAACAGGTAACTACAAATTTAAGTGATGAAAAGTTTACAGAACCACTTAAATAGTTCACATATCCAAATATAAGAGGAAAGACGTTTTCCATAGAAATAGATTTTAGTTTTGCTCTGTCGATTTATCAACGATTAAAATTGTTACCATTTAAATAATGGAAAATGCGTAAGCTTACGCACAGCCCTTATCGCTAGACAAATAGCTGATGGTGGCGAAGATGATTACGATTGTTCAATCCAAAAAACCTTTATATAAAGATAATAATGCTGACGACGCTGATGATGATGGTTATGTTTTAAATACAGAACGTTCAGTCGATGATATTGTAAATCTTGATAATGATTTTGGAGATGGTACTCAAATGGGATTACGTAGAGCTTTACTTGAAGTTATTGTCATACACACAAAGCAAAATACGACTAAAAGCCATTGGCATAAATGAATTACAATGCATCTTGGACAATAATACAGTCTTAAAATACAAAACAAAACACAATGATATGTAAAACCAGTTGGTAAGGCATTTTAAACCTCAAGGCAAGGTGGCATCAAAACAATACTATAACCCCAGAACTATAGCCTTCCAAAATGGAAGGGAGTTCAAAAATTAGATTACATCAGGGTGGACAAAACAAAGTGACAATGGGTGTCACATGTTGAAGAGATCGGATGCAAATAACCGTTTAAACCCACTGTTTTACAAAAGATAACCAATCAAACCACGCAGTGAAATAGAGATACATAATGAAAATGGACACAGATTTGATTAAAATACAAGAGAGGCAGATATTTTAATAGATAGGTACCAGTGATACATTGAAATCTGGGAGATACATTCAAAGCGGGGAGGTACATTCAAAGCGGGGAGCTTCCACCTTCAGTGAAGAGAGTATTAACTGCACAAAGGGAGAGATAATTATGAGGTTATGTAAATTCTGCAAATGTTCGATGTGAAAATACGATCATGAAATCGGATTTTGAAATGTATGAGGAACAGACCACATAGCTTTAAAACAAAATATACGCAAAAAAGAAACAGATTTAAACAAAGGACGCTGAAGTATTAAAAAAAAAAACAGTTGGAAAGTGCTGAAGATGAAAATTCTCTCCTATAATAGAAGATTTAAAACAGCCTGGACGAATTTTCAGAGAATAAGTAGCAAAAATCCAATAAAAAAGTTTTAGAAATATTTGGTGAAAGACTGCAACATAAATTTTTTTAGAAAGGGCATTACATTAGTTGTTATTAGCCACTGTAATAGGTATGACACTATCAACTGTTGTGCTTTTTTTAGCAATTCTTTTAAAAAGTTTAGATGGAGTAGAAGGTGCTGCTCCACCAGGAGCCAAAGATAACTGCATAGCTGACAAATTTAAAAAAGGTTTAATAAATATTGGTAATGATTTTCGTATTTGTGAAAAAATGCAGCAACTTTGCCTGGAATTATTGTTAGAGTAACAAGGTGACTTTTGAGAACATCACAGGTTGTTTACTTCTTAGCTGAACGTGTTTACTTATTTTAGCAGTAACTGGTTTGCTCTTTATACATGTGATCAAAGGTATCAACACAACATTATAAAGGATTTTAAAATAGAAAACCTCAGTAGTGTGAATAAATTTGTAACCAGTTTTTAATAAAGTGAGTTATTGTAGCTGCAGCTGCCTTTTGTATCAATATCAATGATTTTGTTTATTCAATGATAGCCCTTTTCACGAATTTGTTTTGTATTTTTGAAATTATGACTTTTAAGTTTAGCTGTTTGAACTGTATCCGTTATCAAGTAACCGAATGGATAAATCCATAACTTTAATCTGGTTTCTTCCTTCCTTATTTGTTTCAACCGGTGTCATATTCGTCAAGTTAAAACGTCAACCCATTTTCTAGTTTCATTTTGAATGAAACACTTCCACTTTCTAGATCTTAAGGTTCAGACAAATCTTTCCACTATAAATGTCCAGTTTGGACGATTATGTTGAAAAGCATTTAGTGTTGTCCTTTACCAGCAAATCCTTGACTTTTTTGTTGGAAAACCTCTTTTCCTCCTTAAATTGTATCTTGCAGTTCTCCGCTCGTTGAAGATTTCTTTAAAAGCACCATGTATGTAATCTCCCTCATTTTTGTTTGTACTTTATCATCCCAAGTTTATGTTAAAAATATATATCACTCTATAAATGTATTCATATCCGTTGTTGTATTTTTTCATATCGTTGCATGTCAATATTTCCTGCCCACAACTGATCACCCACGCGCCTAACATACACCTTTTTGCAGAGAAATATTTTTCTTCCGTGCTTTTGTAATATGTTCCTAGATTGTTCGATTAACCGTTCTTTCTATTCCCCATTTGTTCTTTTCTTTTTGTCCGTTGTATCTGTTCCCGCAATTGATATTTGTGTAAGCAACTGGACTTTCAAGATTGTAGTTAAGATGTTTTAGATGCCTTTCTTTGTTGTGTATTAAAAACGAAATAAAAGCACCGAATGCATTATTCTTGGAAAACTGGTTATCGATATTATAAATAAACCAATAGGACAAAGGAGCCTTTATTTTCGACAATTTTCGACGTTTCTATGTTATTTTCAAACGTATGAACTGTTTCAAAATTTGCCATTCCTATGGTTTACTCATCTATAGATAGATCATTTTCTAAGTCACCATGTATTCTTTTAAATCGAATTTTGTTTACCACAAAATTGTATAGCATCTTTTGTGGAACAATTGTTGACTGGTTTGCAATATTTACCAGATATTAAATCTGTCCTGTAGTTTTAGCCGAATACAAAACTTTTGTATTAACCTCATATTATACATATTTCCTTCCACTTCACACTATGATGTTTTCATTACCGTCTTACTATCGGTATTGATGCTGCTTATTTATTGCTATCACCATTGAAAGTTATATGTAACCCTTGTATCTTTTCTCGAATATTGGAAAATATTTGTTTTAATGTTTGAGATTAAGAAAATTATCACTTTTTCTTTCTTGAATGTTACTCTTCAACACAACTAGCTTGACCACAGTGTTATCACGAGTAAACATTTTATTATCTCTCTGAAAACTGTTGAGCTTGGTGTCATTATTTATGATGTATGAAACAAATTCATTATTATTATATATTTGCTGCACCGTTATCGCTCCACTGAAAGTTTGTATTTTTTATTTTAGTATTGTTTTGTATCCTAAGATGTACCGATTTTTTATTTTCGTGCAGCGTTCCTAAGCGAGTGAGTTGGTATAAAGCTATTTACTGGCTTGAACTCCCAAACACTACCTACTATCAGTGCTACTTTGAAAGTGGCAGTCAAACAATTTCATTTAATGCGTGGGAAAGATTTATAGCCATTGCACTAAAATCCTAATCATTGCGGTATACATGTATTTGGCTTTTAGGTTTCAAATTCCTGAACACTCAAGTAAGCCGGTTCGTGCTAACTATGCATTTTAATATATTTTCTTTGCAAAGTGTGTGATTTGGATTTTTAACGTCTCTTTAACAATTTTTCAGTCACATCTACGATGTCTGCAGTGTGGCAGTTTATAGTGATGTCTAGCACTGGGGCATCATGCCTCAGACATGTAGCATGATGTCCCACCCAGTTACATTATCCTGACACCAGGCCGACCAGACCTAACTCTAACCTCTTAATGCTGAGCGCCAAGCGAGGCAGCTGCAAGTACGATTTTTATAAGTCTTTGGTATGACTCGTCCGGGGTTAGAACCCACGACCTCCCGCATCCGGGACGGACGCTCTACCACTTAGGCCACCGAAGCGGTCGGAATCGAAAGGTTCGGTCATTTTTTTTTATACCTCAGTAAATGAAACAAAATTATCGTTTCACTGTATGAAATTCTTTAAGTGTATTTTCGGGTGTGACGCGCGAATTTTTGGTGTCAACGTAACCGCCAGAAAAAATAAATTATAACCTTTCAAAATAATATCATTTTTTTTTTCAAAAAATTTAGAGTATTTTACACGTATACCACTTTTTTCTGAGAAAACAATAATTTCACTTTTACATTTATTTAAATTTATTAAACCTGAATAGGTGACAGTTGTTAGATATTGGGAGTAATGTTTACAAAATGATGCCAGAGAATTCATTTTATTCACAAATGTACTGCAAAGTCAACTTTGAGAAATCTCATCAGTACAATTGCACTAGAAACGCATGCGCAGCAGTGATGCTGCAACCATTAGTCAACAGATACTAACAGACTGACAGTGGGGCGGAAAGACTATGTATTCGTAATGTAGATATGGAGAGCTTGGCTTTCAACATTATGACTCAACTGGAGCAATCAAATACCGAGTGCAATGGTAAGGCAACTCTTTGTGTTTATTTCTGTCAGAAAAATTAGTATTTCATTTCTAATGGCATACAAGGGCAATTTTCCAACCTGCATGATTGTCCCCATTTAGATTCTGCCATTTTACCTATTTAGTTCTCATATATGTACACGAAAGTACACAGTTTTTACTTAATTGCAAACAATATACATATATATTGCTTTTCATCTCTGCAACATCTAAACAAACTTTTGCACTCGCGCACAGAGATACACACAACTTAAACATTGTATCAAGAATCAAGAAACAGGCTGGTAATTAAAGATAAACTTGTAACGTAAT
>JAECUM010042392.1:0-39693 GCA_016617855.1 Megalonaias nervosa
ACCGCGAAAGCCATGTAAATTTTTTTTCTCTTTCTCAGACCCTGTATACGGATACGATATCACAAATAATAAAAAGTTAAAATCACAACGACCTGCACTAAATATGATTATTTTGAAGAAAACAATAGCAAGGAGGAAGATGGAACATTGAAATTTCCAGACCACTCAGATTGAAGTACAAGTAAATGCAGTGTCGTCTGCTAGAATTTTGTTTCTGCTTTTTCTATACTAGCTGGCGATAGAGTTCGTCCATGTGACTTATGAATGACAAGTCCTTTCATTCGGACTGCAGCAACTATTTCACTGCATAAATATTTTCTGTAGGATCTGGTTTGAAAAATAAGTAAGACTGTACATTGCTTTAGATTTTAGTGTCGTTGCATGTTTTAGGTATAAAATCTCGTCGTCTTCCTTTTGCTCTGCTTTTAATTTGTCCATGTCGTCCTTTTCTTCGAGATCAACATCAGTTTGTTCTCTTTTTTTTTTTTTGTTCGATTCGTTGCAATATCAACACTACGTTTAGACTTGATTATATATCTTGCGATTTGTCAAATATGTCATCTGATATTTTTGTTTCTGTGATACTGATTTGTTTGATACTATTTTTAATGTATCTACTGTTATAATTTGTATGTCTGATTTAGCCAAACTTTCTTCTACAATGTTTTTCAATTCATTTTGTTTTATATATTCTTTCTATCTTTTCCCCAACGATATGTTTGTAGCTTTGAGTGTATTAAACCTCTCTCTCTCTCTCTCTCTCTCTCTCTCTCTCTCTCTCTCTCTCTCACACACACACACACACACACACACACACACACACACATTAGTATGAATCTTTTTTAACATGTTTGAGATTTCACTTGCCTCCTGTTGAGTCGGGACAACAGTGGCACTGTTCAGTTAGAAAAGAAAAACAGAAACTATCTAAATGTCACTAAAAGTAACTTAGTGTGAACTTAAAATGACAGATAGTGAATATTTAGAGTAACTGAAAGTAAACTCACTAAAGTGACTAAATGTTAATCCAGCATCCCATTATTGACTGAATCTCACAGAATGTCATGGACCTAATATTACACAATGTCGTAGTCGTCATCACCAAATTTGAGTAGCTGGACTTGGCGCGTTCATGTGTTGGAGACAGTGTCTACTAAAGGAAGATGGATGCAGGTTGTCTGAGGCACGATGTTGCTTCGCACAAATGCGTTTTCCATGATTTCATTTCCGTTGCTTGACGTTGTATGTTTAAGACATTTTATGTAAAAGTTATAAACAGTGAACTTTTCGTGAAATTCGTGATTAATTGCCACAAACGTCGAATTTAAAGCTTCGTTCAACTACGACTCTTGCCTAATCCACGAATTTAAATACAGGCGAAAATCTCCTCAGAAAACCACCGGTTATAGACAAGAACAAGGATTTCGGAGCAGTGTATATTTGGAAGAGTTTATCTTCCGAAAGTTTATTTAATTTATACCCTTACATTTTTGGAGTTTGATATTTGATTGGCATGATATAGCCAGGATTGTGGTGATGTGCCATTAAAACACACACACACACACACACACACACACACACAGTTGTTGACTTATGTTCCAACCTACTGCTTAAATGAGTTGTTCACCATCCATGTGCACAGCTTCGTATCTGAGTTAATTTTTAAATTAGCAGTCTGAACAACCTCTGAAGGGGTGGAGTCATATTTTAACAGAGCATAATACTGCACGTGTTGTTATCAAATTTATTTCAGATTTCACGAATTTCAGCAGTTGTCAATTTTCTCACTTGTCTGTCCGTTCTGTTTCAGATTCCTGCATAACAACAGATTAAAACGGATTCCGCAAGGTTTATTCTCGTACACAAGTGACCTTCAGAGATTGTAAGTATGAATACAATATTCTCATCATCATTAAACAGCAATCGGGTGGGATGGAGGTGGTGTTCATTAACATTTAACATACAATAGGACTGGGTGGTGTCCATTAACTTTTAACATACAATAGGGTGGGGTGGTGTCCATTAACTTTTAACATTCAAAATACAGTTTAAAATCGATAGCATTAAAGTTTTAGACCATAAAATACTAATTAGGAAAATAAATCATTCCATCACTATCGTTTGCAGGGGCTCTCAATAGCGTTGAAAAGAGTCGTGGTATAAATACTTTTAAATTCCATCTACGTAATCGTCACAATTTTCATCAGTAACAACACTATCACCATTATCATCGTCACCATCATCATTCTTGTCGTCAGAATTATTATTATTATTATTATTATTATTATTATTATTATTATTTAGACGTTTAGATTCCAATGCCCTAATATGTGACTGTGAAATGGTTTGGTTGGCACAAGAGCTGAGGGAGAAATTAAGTGACACACAAGCTGCCGCGACATGCGAATTTCCAGAAAATCTTAAAGGAAAATCCTTGACAAGTATCAATGTAGAAGAATTTAATTGCAGTGAGTTTACAATGTCGTTTCTTGTTGCACTAATTCTTTTCTTTCATGTTCAAACAAAGTTCAACTCAATAAAAGACTAGCGACCTTTGCAATTTAAAGTTTTTGATTTTACCTAGGTCATTGGTCCTTGGTTCTTACACTCCCATTCATTAAATATTATGTCCTTTAGCCAACGCGTCCTTGACCTTTTCGAGTGTTATTAATCTTTGACATGAGTGTTACTATTTTCAGTAATATAGCTTGAGATAAATAAAATTGATACCCACATTAACTCCACAAATCATTTCAATATCAACAGAGTATTGTTTTCTCCTATAATAAAATATATTGAAAACTTGAATTAGACAAGTAGTTCCTGAAGATTTCATTATTAAATGTGTTTGGTTTTGTTATTGCTCAGTTGTTACAATTTGAAATGCATTCGTTGGTAGTAACGAAACCTCTGACCAGAAATTTGGAATCCGATTACAGAGGTTGAGATTTCTAGGTCCAGTAGCGAATGCATCAGGATAGAGGTTCTATTCCAGATATAGATGCAAAGATGTGTTCCGGTATCTTTTCACATCTTTTCAATGAATTTTGTTTGAGTTTGTTTACTTGTCGCATGGTCTTACCTGCTTAAATACTGTTAAAAATTTAGCAATCTATTTTGAGGATGTTTTGATTCGGTTGACATTTCTTACATTTTTCAGTTTTGATACATGTAGAGAAATTTTCATTAAATCTACATCTCCCTCTTCAGGAAAACCACAGATAACTTTGCAGCCTCGAACCGTGGAGGCCACACCAGGAAACACAGTGTACTTCAACTGTAAAGCAGAGGGCACTCCTGATCCGGAAATTCTCTGGATGCATAACAAGTACGCTTATGAATTATACTCCGTAAATTGCAAAAAACACGCCACTCTATTCTTTTTGCACAATTGACAATGAACGTTTTAATCTAAGTCTAAATATGTTCATTAAATTATTAATTTAACACATTGTGTTATGTATCATTTGGCTAGGTTTTTTGTACAATCCTTCATATGGTAAAATAAAGCATATTCCCTGATCAATACCGTTTGACTTAACACACATGATGTAAGAAACAAATTAATGAAAATTAAATAATTGATATGTACGTTAAAAATAACTCCAAATCTTTGTTACATATGCAAAAAGGAATATAATTCTGTTCGTTAGCGATATAGATGACATTATTGAATATCTTTTGCAATGTAGAAAATTCTGAGGAAAAAACCCAAACAAAACAATAGCTTTACATTATACTTTCAAGCACAAAGGGATTCATATTGCCAGTGTTGACAATATTAATCTACCCTATGATCACAATGATTTCTTTCCTATTAAAGTTTTTGACCAGACGTATTCTAGTCACAAAATTTACAAATACAAGAAGATTTGTATAGGATTATAAAGTTGAACAAGTATCTTTGGTTACTTGGACAATTGCAGTAACACAGTCATGGTGATCACTTTCCTTTATGGGTTGTATTAAATTTGTCTATTGTCACATGGATTACTTACTGAAAGTAACTATAATGATTTAATAAAACTGTTTCTGAACTCAGCATAAATCAGTCCCCATCCATCTGGTTTCTATGTCTTTGCCAGCTTCCATAGAAACCAAACAGCGTCAATAGTATGTGAGTAAATGCAACCGTGATGAGCGTGTCATTTATCATTTCCATATTATTGATTCCTCGAATAATATTTGTTCTATCTTTGTGCAGAAATGATGGGTATCTTGAATCAGTTCATCAAAATATTCTAAAAGGTGTTTGGTAGATTTTAAAGGTACCTTTCTCTCAATATATATTAAAATATGACAGGCAAGAGGTGTCCATTGTAAGTGCCCTGCTTTATCATGGTATTGGTGTCCTTTCTCAATAAATGTATGTTATGTGCTTGGCTAAAGCTACTTCTATGACTGTAAATTGGACTGTATAGTCAAACACTGATACAGATTGTCCTGACCAAATTTATCTTTTCATCAGTGAACTTGTTGAGATAGGGAAACAACAACGCTATTCAGTTCTGGACGACGGCACACTTATGATCGAGCGAACAGCCGATCAAGACATGGGCATGTACGAATGCATCGCAAGGAACTCTGTAGGGGAGACCAAAACCAACCAAGTAGAACTAAAATATTCTGGGCGCACAGGTGAGTGGACATGATGGACACTTTTAATTTGCCATATTGCTATTGGTCTACTGGCTAGTGAGCGTGATAGTCACACTTAGCTTGCTTTTATCATGCTGGTTTATCTGATACTGACAATTCGATTATTTTGTTGATATAAATTTTCGTGTCTTAGGTAAAGTTACATTTTCATTGGTATTTTAATTCAAAGATTTGGGAATGGTTCCTTTTCTTTCTACACAAGGATCATTAGTTATTGGGTCTTCAGGTTTGTAGTAGCAGCAAAATCCGCGATTATTGGTAAATGACGGAAAAAAATGAATTCGATGTGATCCCCATATTAAAATGTGAGCTTTTATCAGAGCGTGCCTCTTCCAGTAATTATATGCAGTTGTGACTCCGGTAATGGAGTGAATTAAATGTAGAAGTGGCTTCGTTGTCATACATCAATATGTGTTTTAACTTAAAGCTGCAAAATGACTGGGAAAGCATAAGTTGATGTTGATAAAACAAAATCTTTCTCAAGTAAAGATGTCATACGCTCTAGAAATGAATATGATGATATCGATGATGGTTTTCAGTCGCAGAATAGAATATATCTGTTGAACTTTGTCCCATGAATGTATTTACAGGATGATTGCATTATAAGGGCTTGACCACTTGATGTTATTCTAAGCGCTTGACCACAGTTTAATGTCATTCTAAGAACTTGGCCACATAATGTCATTCTAAGGGCTTGACTACACGATAATATCCTTCTATAGGCGTGGCCACAGGATGATCTCATTCTAAGGGCCTGACCACAGGACGATTTCATTCTTAGGGCTTGACCATATGATGATTTCATTCTAAATGCTTGACCACATAATGAATGCAATAAAATGTTATCTTGTTTTTATATGCAGTAAACGTGCTGTCTCAATCGTTAGTGTAAGTATTGATGTATTGCAGCTCAACCAATAATTGTACAAGCTCCACAGGATGTGCAGACCTCTGTCGGACAAACTGTTGAGCTTCACTGTGTTGCCACTGGTAACCCAAAACCCCTTGTCACGTGGACCTTTAATGGTGTCACCATATCTGGCACCGCCCGGGCCCGTATGACTTCTGAGGAGTCCCTCACTATAACCAATATCCAGCATGGAGACAGAGGCTTGTACAAATGTAGAGCAGAGAACAGCCTAGGGTTTGTCACGGCTGAGGCTAGAGTCAGTGTACAAGGTAAATGATGATAAAGACTGCGACAAACAAATGATGACATGTATCACTACGACAGTCATCTTCCTCATTGCTGCTATCAGCATCACAATAGCAGCGATAGTTAATAAGAACTGTTGGTAATGTAGACAATTATAAAGATGATGGCTACGATGTTGAAGATGAAGATAAAGATGATGATAGCAGTGCGAATTGTTGTGGCTTTAGTAGTATAGTATCTTTGCATGGGATTGCAATTTCAGTACTGTAAATAAATATCACATTGAATACAAGATGAATGTAGAAAAGATTTAACATTTTAAAAATTCTGTTCATGGTTGTACCCACCCGCATTTGTGTAAATATACTTTTCATTGGTGAAAATAACAGAAATAGCAATGGTGACAATGACTATGGCGATTTTGCAGCAATGATGTGAGTAAAATTGAAACTTGAAATAATCATTTCTCATCAAACAACAAATAAGCTTGATCTAAGTCATCTGTATTTAATAATATAGTGCGAGGATATTTTTTACAAAGCATTTTGATAACATTGAGTTACGACAGTCATATATGGTATTAGAACAATATACCAGTTAATGTGATATGATTAAACAACTTTCAGCAGTTTTTCATTGTGCATTATAAGTATCACACAGGTCCTAAAGTTTCTTTGTTTTCTTTATTCTTTAAATGTTAATGTAATTTACAAAACAAATAACCGAAGATTGGTTAAATGAGTAGAATGAATATGATTACGTTCTGACTTAAATACGGTAAGTGTATGTTACGTACCATGGAGCCAAGATTTTACTTTTGAATAATTTGTTAAATATCCAGATCTTAAAGAAAGTGAATATATGTACGGAATTTCAAGATGCTGTTGAGTTGTATATTACGCCCACATTTTTGATCATTTTTATCAATACTTGTTATCTATTTATCTATAGTTGTACCGACCTTTATACGAGAACCTGAAGATACGTCCGTGATGGAGGGAACAACCGTCTCATTCCAGTGTTTGGCCGATGGAGATCCAACCCCAGTTATCAGATGGATGAAGGATGGTAAGAGTCAGTCAACTGCCATGATATAATGATGATTTTCGAGACATCCATTGACATGAATGCAAACCCCTTGATTAGTGACAGTATTGATAAGATTTATATTGCCACAGAACATTTACTTTTAACAGAGAAGATGTTACATGTTAAGTTTTATACTATGTTACAAAATGTTATAAACGTTTGTTACTTTGCTCATCTTCCTAGCTTTTGATGCTTTGAAAATGTTAATCATAAATGATATAATGTGCAAATTAAATATTATCTTTGTCTTCTGCATTATGGTTAAGATTTAGATTTTGTATTAGAATTTGCTGAAGTGGAGATTCTTTGACCTCATGTCCAAATACTTAGTTGTCATAAATGAAGACCTGGCAGTTCTCTCCTAAATAGTTTGTTCCACTGTATTTTCCTTTGATGATTATTCAGTTGTTGACACATATTTATTATGAACATATCCAGCTTTATTTCAACAGGAGAAGTTTTGATCAACCCTCATTTTCATTTCTATCAGGACAGCTTCTACCAAACAATGGACGTTTCCAGATCTATGACGAGGGTCGTACACTTCGCATCTCTCAGACGGAGCGTGGAGATCAGGGGCGCTACACGTGCCGTGCGGAGAGTGCAGTTCGGCATGTGGAAGCCAGTGCACAGCTTCGAGTTTCACCCAAAACAGAAATTGCCACGACAAGTAAGATTTTGTTGTAGTTTTCCAAGATATAGAAAACTGTTTTGTCTGGCAACTCTTTTTGTAAATTTATTTGACTGTTTGTGCAGAAATCATGAAAACGTCTTTGTAGTAGTCACTGCAATAAAAAAAAAGCTCTGAAAAATCTTTTATAATGCAAGGTATGGCTTTTTATAGCAGTCTCCTTCCTGAATTTTAATGAGTTTTGATGCTGATGTTAGCCAACAATTTTTTAGGTTATAAAATAAGCATTTTCATTTCCTTCAGTTGTTCTATCATTTAATCCTATCTGCAGAATTTGGAATCTTTAGAATACTTAATGCACAACCAGTGTGTGTCAGTGAATACTTGGATTATCTTTTGGATTTCACAATCAATGTGTGTCAGTGAATACTTGGTATATCTTTTGGATTTCACAACCAGTGTGTGTCAGTAAATACTTGCATTATCTTTTTGATTTCAGAGCCTGATGTCCCTCTCCGACAATTGCCTGGAACAGCCCGGGCCGAAGTCGGCAGTACTGTTGTGCTACAGTGTTCGGATGACCCGCGAGCTGATCCTCAAACCATTCCTCTTCATCGTTGGATCAAAGAAGGCGTGACACTTCGCTCCGGTAGAAAGTATGCCATTCAGGGAAGCACGTTGGAAATCAGAGGTTTGGTGCATGGAGACAGCGGAACCTACGAATGCTTCCCAGAAAACACACTAGGATTTTCTAGGCAAACAATTACACTGTCAGTTTATGGTAGGTCACAAAATACTAGTAAGGGCTTTGGTTTGTATGTTAGGTGGAGTATGATAATTAATTTGCCACATATAAGCCTGCCGAAGAAAATAGATACAAATCACAGATGAGGACCAATAAATAGTGGCAATTCATTGATGTTGTTCACATAGTGTTGCACTTACAGCAATAAAAATTATGATTAGAGTATTTGATCATCACAATTTCAGCAGTTTAATGTGGTTCATTTTGGCTTTCATTATAGAGTAGGCTATCAGAATGCACGTCATTATACATGCAGTCGCTTGTAAACACTGATTGTTTGCTACTTGTGTTTTGCATTCCAAAGGCATTTAATTCTATATGTTTTTCATATTATAACTTTCATTATATGAAACTTAAGTACTAATTTCAAGCAAGTAATTCTTTAACTTGGAGATTGCTTAACCGTAGGAAATAAAATAATCGCCAATGATTCTCAAGGGCAAAATTGCAGCCACTCTTCAATAAATGTGAAGTGTGTGTGTATATATATATATATATATATATATATATATATATATATATATATATATATATATATATATATATATATATATATATATATATAAGAGAGAGAGAGAGAGAGAGAGAGAGAGAGAATCAGCACATGTTGATATCATTTGTCTAATATTCCGACTAACATGGCAGCATCCAGGCTTCAATATTGGAGGTTTGCTGATAATTTTAATGTGAAAATGTACCTCAAGCTCGAGAGAAAAGCTTGACTGTAAGAGTTATGACACTGTGGATTCTTCCATGGGCTGACGTTTGTTTTTATGCTTCTTTCTAAAGACAGACATATATAAATGCTGTATCATGCATCACTTACAAACTTATTTGCTCGTTGACTATCCTCCATTTTAATCTTCCTGAAGTCAATATCCATATGTGTTCAATTCCTGTATTTATAACACTGATTTCCATCATATTTTCTAATTGATCAGGACAGAGAATATAGCGGTCTTTGCAATGATCTGTGTCTGAAAAGATAGAAACAATTAAATTGAACATTTTGTGAAATTTGTTCGATCTTAATTATTTTTTATTCGAGTTCTACAGTTCTTTAAAATTGTGTATTTACATCTTACAGAGTCCAGCAGAATTGGGGATGATTTCGTGGATGAAGCGTTCAGGGAAGCATACCGGAGCGTAAACACTGCTATCAACGAGACCAGGAACACTTTGTTTGATCGTAGTCGGAAACACACGGTGAAAGACCTCATTGCCTTGTTTAGATATCCAACAGCTGCTTCGCTGGAGCTTGCGCGTGCGCAGGAAATCTTTGAACAGACGCTGGAAATCATCCATAGACATGTGAAAGAGGGTCATCTGTATGATGTGGAGGGTCATGGTAGGTATACTTCCTCCCATACTTGTACTTACGGTCCCTCTAGTAGAACCTCTACTTCTGTTAAACAAGTCAAAATACTAGACAATAACTTTCAGACTTGATGGAGTTTAGGTTAATTCTGCTGTTTGACCCTTCTGCTTGGTGACTATTCTGATCACGCAGACAATACCTATTCTGATACAATGTTGCTTGTCCATGACATTTTTAAGATCTCTTAGTGTCTTTCTTAGGTTTATTTTTTATTTTTTTCTCCTGTCCGCACCAGTTGCAACCATATATAGAATAGTACTCTTGTCACTGGAGTTATGTTTAATGGTCACAAATGGTCCTGTATCTACTTTGCTTTAGGAAAATGATATATTCTCAGATAAGCAAGGCGCCCCTCACTTCATGGAATACATACTGATCAGAACTATTGTTCCATTAATGACATTGAGATATGTGGATAGTTTTGGAAACTACACAATGCGATTTACATATTTTTTACAATTTTTGAATGCTAAATTAATTACATTACATTAAATTAAAATAGCGAATGTTTGTGAGAGTGTCTCTAACTTTATGCATAAAGTTATCTAGTGCCGAGGCAATCTGAGTAAAGTGCCTCTCCCACAAACCACCCCAAGGTAGCTGATTTGTTGGTAAGATTCGAAGCCATACCTTTTCCGTCACAGTGCAGTATGCGGCATGCTAACTACCTAATTACCGCGGATTCGTAGGAAACAATTTCTGTAACTTCACGATAGAATAAGAGAATGTATATGGTCAAATGGGATAGAAGACCAGCCACTGTAGGCATAATTTCAAGAACTATATGTGGATACTTTCTTAGAATGATCGAAAATATATGGTGGGATATTGCGATATTTTGGACATTTGATTCTTCTGAAGGTAACTTTTCTAGTTCTTTTTATGGGTGTGACACGAGTAAGCTTTAGATAGTGATAATTTACTTTCCAGAGCAGTCTTATCAAGAACTGGTGTCTCCTTCACATCTGGCCTTGATTGCTGAAATGGCCGGATGCATGAACCGGGTTTCACCTGACGAGTGCTCCAACATGTGCTTCCACAAGAAGTATCGAGCTATAGATGGCGTCTGCAATAACTTACAGAACCCGGAATGGGGATCATCCAACACTGCCTTTAGAAGGCTCCTTAAACCAATATATGAAAATGGATTTAATACCCCAATTGGTAAGAAAATTGTTTTCTTTTCAGTACGCTAATTAAGTGAACTTCAAGTTGTTTGACTTTTTCAAAGTTGGGACAGTAAGTATAAATTTTACCCATCATTCATTTCAGACGACTTTTTCTGAAAGGAGTTGCATAGTATTTGGAAAGAATATGTCCATATTGCTGTTTGATAGTTAAGTAAAGGGTAGCCCCGAAATATGATTTAGTACAAGTATTGCCATAAAATTCGATACTTTATTGCGTGGCTTGAAATATCAATAGAATTTAAAAGATGAAAATCAAAATGTAACAAAGTGATGGCGTGACTGAAATATACCTTATATTCTCACTTATAAGTTGAGTTAAATTGCAAAGACCAAGATCTGCAATAGCATAATGTGACAGCAGATTAGTGTATATGTTATTTGTTCTACTGATTATCCTAACAAACTGCCCAGACCCAGATCTGCCAGCGCATTATGTGGAGGAAGATCTGGGTCTGTGCAGTTTGCAGTTGGACTCGTCTTATAAGCGAGTACATAAGGTAAGTTGTTAGTGAAAAGCGTGTTGAAAAGTTTTCTAAGCGGTAACATAAATATAGTCTAACAGATTTTTTCTGGATTCCAGGTTGGAACGGTGCCAAATTGTACAATGGAATCCATCTCCCAAGTCCTCGACTTGTGTCTTCTGTTGTAATATCTACTGACCAGGTTTCATCAGACGAGGAACATACTCACATGCTTATGCAGTGGGGTCAGTTTTTGGACCATGATATAGACCTAACTCCTCAGTCTGTTAGCCACCACAGGTTCAGTGATGGCAGAAGATGTAACGAAACTTGTGAAAACGAATATCCATGCTTTCCTATTCCAGTGCCTACTAGTGACGTCCGCCTTCAGGGACGAGGATGCTTGGGTTTGGCAAGAAGTAGCGCAACCTGTAACACAGGAACTACCTCTATCTTCTTTCATACATTCGCACCTAGACAACAATTTAATGCCATTACAGCATATATAGATGGTAGTAACGTGTATGGCAGTACGGATACACATGCACAAAGACTAAGGGATTTGTCGAATGAAAGAGGACTGTTACTGGTAGGACCAGAATCTATGCCTGGGAAGAGACTTCTTCCATATGACTTCAACGGAGTTATTGGTCCATCTGATTGTCAAATAGAACATGGCAAGCGATACATTCCTTGTTTTATGACAGGTGATCATAGGTCCAATGAACAACTAGCACTAACGGTAATGCATACTTTATGGGTAAGAGAACATAATAGAATTGCAACAGAACTGCTTCGTATCAACCCTCACTGGGATGGCGATATGATATATCATGAAACAAGAAAAATTATGGGAGGAATGATGCAGCACATCACTTATTCACACTGGTTACCAAAAATTCTCGGACCCGTGGGCATGAAGATGCTTGGACCATACGAAGGTTACGACCCTTTAGTAGACCCCAGTGTAAGTAACGAATTCGCCACAGCTGCTATGAGGTTTGGACATTCACTAATACAGCCAGTTATATTTAGACTTAATGAAACATTCCAGCCAATCAAGGAAGGGAACTTGGAATTGCGTCGAGCTTTCTTCGCGCCTTACAGATTGGTAGAGGAAGGAGGAATAGATCCAGTTCTGAGAGGTCTTTTTGGTGTGGGCACGAAGAAACGTCAGCCAAATGAAATTATGAATTCTGAGTTAACTGAGCATTTGTTTGAGTTAGCGAATGCTGTAGGCCAGGATTTAGCTTCTCTCAACATACAAAGAGCCAGGGACCATGGGATTCCATTCTATAACCAGTACAGAAAGCTGTGTAACCTTACTGAAGCCAAAGATTCCTTTGAGGAGTTTAAAAATGAAATAAAGGACAAGGAGACGAGGGACAAACTGGCTCTACTTTATGGTCATCCAGGTATAAATGTATTCCAGTCATTTGTTGATTTACATCTTGATGCATGTTCGGCTTTTCATAAATGCTTATACACAGAAAGTATTGACTTCTAATGGCTTATTCCTGTGATATTCGTTTATTTGTATGTCAATAACTGACAACAAACATAAGAATGAGTCCTCTTCGCATATTGATATCAATATCCTGATATATTTGATGATGTAATGGTGTTTAAGGCAATGCTGATATATTCTTGATTTAATTTTTTAAACAGGGAATGTCGATTTGTTTCCGGGAGCCATGGCCGAAACTCCGTTAGAGAACGCGAAGATTGGGCCAACGCTGATGTGTATTCTTGTCGATCAGTTCAAAAGACTTCGTGCCGGTGACAGGCAAGTTGAATTTATTTACTTATCTTGAACTATTCACATGATTTCTTTCCATAAAATTGATACCATTATTCCAAAACAAATTAACACAAAATTTATTCATTTTTGTAACTCATGCATATGTTTGTTTGCATACTGTCTTTTAAGATGCGATGTAAACAACTTTTGAAAAATCACAACGTTAATTTCCATGACACTTATCTTTTAACTATTACTGTGAATAGTTCAGTTCAAAGAACGGACAAAATAGAAAAGAAACAAGCTTATATGTTGGGATCCATTATAGCACTTATGTCACGGCTATTTCTTACAATTCAACATCATGTGAAATTGTTATGTAACAATTTTGTTGGTGTCAGTAGTAGGGAGATGCATCTACATAATATTTGCAACTGCTCATTATTTTCCAGGTTTTGGTACGAGAATCCTATGACTTTTACCCCTGATCAAATTGTCCAAATAAAGCAGGTGTCCCTTGCATCTGTCATATGTGATAGTAGTGACAGGATAAATAGGGTCCAGCCAGACGTGTTCAGGAGGGCACACATCATGGAGGAATATGTGCCATGTGAGAAAATACCCCGGATGGATCTAAAGATGTGGAGTGACTGCTGCATGGGTATACATATATAACAGGCTTAGATTAAACAAAACGTTCACTATATCGTAATCTCGTACGCTTGCTAAAATCTAGGTGTAAGCCTTTCTTCCCAAAAATACTTCCAGGAAAAAATTTGTATTGAGGCTAAAGGTCAAGAACATGCATGATCTTGCCATAGATATTAAAATAGACAATCTTTGTACATCTTAAAGTTCATTGATAGTGATAAACTCTAATGATGCTTTTTGGTTACAAAGAGTTCAAATTCTGTTCTCAGACAATTTCCTGATACAAGTCCTCAGTTTTCTTCTGTCATTTTACTTCCGTCAGAATGCCTCACAATATGCAAACCTCATTAAGTTTAAATACGATTTCTTTCATAAAAATCAGTACATGTCTTTGTCTAACCATTTGCAGACAATGTACTGGATAATAAATACAGGATTTACAGGTATACAATTTGTGATCATTGATAATGTGATATTCAAAACTAAATGCGGGATCCATTTCTTGTTTTTCATGTACTGCTGTCAATTTATTTGCCGTTTTTTTCCCCCATTCTATCTTTGGCCTCCATATAACTTCAGTATTTCTTCTACGTTCCTTGAATGCTTTTCTGCATTAGAACCCTCTGATAAAGGAAATCAGATTTACGTGTCACAAAGAAACTTGATATTTTCAGATTGCAAAAAAGCAGGAGATTTTAGGTCAATCACCAGTCATTTCCAGAAGTCTAACGACTATAGCTTTCAGTCGGATGATCCCAGTCACAAACATGAGCACCAGCCTAGACTCAAAAGAATCCAAGACATAACAGACCACGTGTATAACAAACAGGAAGTAGAACTAAAGATGATGACAGTTGAACAGAGAATTGAAGGAATGGAAGGGATTGTAGAAAGTCTTCAACATACAATTAAAGGACTTAATAGAAAAGTAAGAATAACACAAACTTTCTATTTTTTTCCACTAGTTCATACATCTCTTTACCTTTGAGAGTATCGGCGACGTTACATATCAACAAAACGTGTAAAAGAAAATGAGTACAAGTTGTCGCTACAAAAGTCTATACTGTTTAAATGTTGAGTTATTCAGTCAGTTATTAACTTCGAGTTTCACATTCTTTCTTGTCTACTTATGTATATAGTTTCTTTCTTGTGACTGTTTACCTGTCTTCACTAATAAAGGCAGTTTAGAGATAGATTTCTAATTATCTCGACAACAATGAGAGTGAAATCATCTTCGATCGTCTTTCAGATACATTCGACTGGAATATATCTGTATATAAGTTGATGAGAATTATTAAGCATAAATCTTGCTGGTTGTTAGCGTTCTTCAGTTATATAAGTTAGTATTAAATTGGAGGAAGCGTGAGAAGAAAACCAGATTTGAGCTTTCGACTTACTTCCGTATCTCGACTATTAAAATTCAATCCACATCACCCCATGGTGGATAGAGATCCTTCATATTCTGGACAGCAATGTAAGTTGAAAACGAGGAATACTGAACAATTGATGGGTGACAATGGATAGCAGCTAGGTGGACGACAAGGGATGCTTGTTTTTTGTTTTTTTTCTTTCTGGCTTGTATTCCTTTTCATTGGATTTCTCTCAGACACAACAAACTGAGTAAATAAGAGTTTATGGATTTATGGAACGTACTAATTGTCATGTTGTTATTCTTTGGTTTCTTTGCTATTTTTTGTGGTTGTAATGGAGTCATTGTAGCCAGTTTCGAATATTCTCTATTTAATGGAAGATGTTTCCTTGAATTCACTTAAAAAATGTATCTCCATGATTTTTTTTAAGATGAGGACTATGTATTCTCATATGGGAATGGAAAAAAGTGATTGCATGGATGAAAGTGGAAACAAAAGATCAAACGCTGAAACCTGGTTTAAAGAAGAGTGTACAGAATGTTTCTGCAAGGTAACACTGAACATGAGTATTGCCCAATAAGAATGAACTCTGTGCCCTTATTTCAGAAATAAATATTGAAAGCTAATAAACTTGCATTTAAAAAAATAATATTTCCATACTTACAAATATGTGAAATTTCGATTTAGTGGCTAAAGAGTATTTTCCTATTTCAGAAATGACAAACAGGACACTACAGTCATAACAGTGCTGTTTAGTTTTTATATGCTAAAGTCATGACAATCCCATTTAGGTTTTATATGATACAGACATGACAGTCCCACTTTGTTTTCATATGCTACAATTAAAACAGTATTTAACAATTCAGACACCTAAATGAAATTGAAATTAATTTCTGAGCCATCTGAATCAAATCCCATTTTCTCCAAATACGAGAATTATATGAGGCATTCTCATTTTTAGCAACATAAGTATGCGTTTTAAGCTCGACGAATATATTTCTATAAGTTGTTGAGGGTCTCAGAAAACAGGTATCCCCCGAAATATATATATATAAAAAAAACTAAATGGAACCATTATGACTATAGCGTATAAAAACTCATTGGGACTGCTATTACCGTAGCATATAAAAACTAAACTGGGACAATTACGACTGTAGCATTAAAAAAACAAAAAACAAAATGTGATCATTGTGACTATAGAATATTAAAACTACAAGAGACTGTAAATAGCTAAGTGTCTGGATGGTTAAATGGCTAGCTGTCCGGATGGTTAAATGGCTAGCTGTCCGGATGGTTAAATAGCTAAGTGTCTCGATAGTTAAATGGCACAAGGAATAGATGATTAGATCTGTAATCTAGCAGGAGAGCTTTCGTTCGACAATTACGTAACTGTTTATATAGTTTCAACATTTTTGCACTTAGCGGTTTCTTTTGAACAAACTAGAAAGTGATACCTCAGTATTTATTTTCTTTTCGATGGAAATTGAAACATATTTTTGATTTCATATGTTTTGTAAACTGAATTAGACATTTCAAATTGAAACATCTTTTTGATTCCATATTATTTCGTAAACTGAGTTAGACATTTCATAGAAAATTGATCTATAAAGCTGACACCACTTTTCTTGTTTCAGAAAGGAAAAGTCAAGTGTAAAACAATCACTTGTCCACCTCTCAGCTGTGAATCTCCAAAGCAAATACCTGGTTTATGCTGCCAGATGTGTTAACACTGCTTTACTTGATCTTTCTATTCAGATATATTGGTCTGGATGTTTTCTTCATCGATCTTCAACATTATGTTTCTGAGCAATTGCATTCATTTAGTGTGGACCATGTACTGTGAAAAGGTTACGCGGTCTTCTGTAATGATTACTGTATATGCTACGTGTCATTAACCCAATCGAAACTCTACCGAAAATCCATACCGAAAATACTTCAAAGGAGTGATACAGCTTAAAAAGGTGCAAATTTGTCAAAATGGCGAAAACCTCAATCACACGCTGTAGTGCACAAGGTAGGATATTGCTTCGCGTACGATGCCTTTCTGGGATAATTCATGCAAGTCATATAAAAGAAAGTCTTCTGGTAAAAATTAATGCTTGAAATGAAAAAATATTATGAACGTTTTGACTGAGAAGAAATCATCACACTCGATAAGTCGCCGTAATGAATACTATGTGGATACATGACATCACATTACGTCATTCGGTACCGAAATCAAATGTACATGCAGTAGCGGCTATCCTAATATTTGGAGTTATTTTCTGATCATTTGCTGAAAGGCCCGAGGTTGCTCCGATTGACATTAACATAATCGATCCTGCCATTTTGTATTAGATGAGAAGATCGACTCAGTAACGTCCAGTGTGAAAAAAATATAAAGGGCTGTAGACAACGGTAGTTTTGATTTTCTATTTATGGAGACCTATTACTTGTGTGGTGAAATAAACATTTTGGAAACGTACTGCATTTATAGGAAGCTAAGTTTAAGCGGACTAAATTCATTTGTCAATAGTCTTTTATATTAATTTTGAGAAATTTTATATAAGCCATTAACTAACGGAAATCACGAAGCATACAACACTTAAAGATGCAACTACCGAATACTACTCAGAAAGAAGTCCTTAAAATGAAATTATCTGAATCTGAACGAGTGAGAATATGATCACCTAGATATTTACTTACAAAATTAAATTGCCAAATTATTTTCATTTTATGAATTTACCGTGTGTGTGCTTTTGATGTGTAATCTGCATACATGTAGAACTACATCTGATGAAATACTTTGTTCATACATTGAGGATGTCATCGCATGATTTGAAACTGAATCGAGAATACATGTGATAGAATAAATGCATGCTAAAACTGACACCCAGTATCATCATAGGCATACATTTCATAAACTGCTGTTTAAAATGTTTGCGTCATTACTTCTTGACTGCACAGAACAGCTACAGAGTTTTCTTCTTGCAAATTGTTTTGTATTGTGATATTTCATCATCTTAATTTGATGTTCATAAATTGTCGCTGGCACATTTAGATGTGGTCATACGGTTTTTAAAATGTCTTTTTACAAAATAAAATAAAATGAAATAAAATGCACCAGCATGCCAGTAGACAGATTTCTGCTGAATAGTGGTGGCGTATGTACTTGACTGGAAGAATGAATTTGTATTTCTGATTTTCAACAATAACAGAATAATCGTGAAATTCAGTTTTGTCTAGTTTGTTTTGCAAGTATATTAGATATTGATAGTTTATTAAATATAAAATGATGACAATTACGTTAAATGTGATGACAAAATAAATCAAGAGATATGGACGCTTCTTCATATTGGATCTGCTGCTAAGAAACCAGGCTATAGCGTACTCTATTTAGGTCATCTATAAACCCTTCAGGCTACATTCAGCAACCAATAATTATCTACCATTTGTGAGTAAAATTATTTAATATTGTAATCCATTATTGTTCAATGAAGTTTTTAAAACAGTTTTAAGTTTTAGACTATTCAGTCCTGATACCCCTTTAATCGTACAATATATGTCACTGAAGTTTAAAAAAATAAGCATATGAAAAAGAAAAAGAGCAAGTTTATAAAGAGAAGAGTGAAAGTTTCATCAAAATCTATTAAAGATTTTTTTTAAATATTTAGGCTTCAAACTGTTCATAATAGGCAACTTTTTGCAAACTGTCAGAGTAGGTCACTTTTAAACTGTCATAGTAGGTCACTTCTAAGCTGTTAAGGATAGATCACTTCTCTCAAGCTCATTTCACATTCACAAGTTCTAATGGTGTCATTTAAGATATTGGATAGTTTTGTACCAGACGTAAATCGTCAAAAATGCAAATTGAGTAAGGTGTTATGTAATTTTCCAGTTTAGTTTAAACATATTTTGTTGTCATAATATAATGAAATGGGATTGGGCACAAGTTCTAACATTTTAATTGGCCCTCACTGTACATGATACAAGTAATGCAACACAGTTCGTCATGACAACATTGTAGAAAACTAGTAATGAAAAATGATCGGTGTGAGTGTGCGGGTGTGTGTGTGAATGTGCACAATGACAGTATTCACAGTTTCAACAAATTATTAAAATTGCCTGGTATAAGTTATATATCTGCATACATGCTGTGGAATTATACATTTCATTTGCATCGCCAGTTCCTCAAAGCAGAAAATCTAAACTAGCAGTTGGATATGGTACTGAGAGTAATTTTCTCATCAACTCAGTTGATGACGTGCTGAATTTTCCAGTCAAATTTTACATAAAGTGGTAATACACATTGGCATAATTTTATGAATAGCTTTAGCAACAAGAATAAGAACATATATTATTTAAATAAAGAGTAACATTTTAATTTTTTTCTTATTTCACCTGCAAATAAGACCAATCCTCATCATATGTTCTAAATCTTTTTTCAGGTGTTATACTTACACTAAATTTATTCAGAGGATGATGTGGTCCGTTAACTTCTCTTGGAAATTTTAATTAAATCTTTTCATACATAAATATAAAAATTAAATTTTGTAAATTTTATTCTTTGTATTCCTTTTAATTTTCAAAATATTTATTAAAATATCGATATTCAAGTAAAATTCTTGTACCGAAAATACAAAATAAATCGCTTACTTTTTTAATATATATTTTGCAACTTATATTCAATGTTTTCGTCATCTGCGACGTTATCAACCTGGATGCGAATATAGTTAGTTCGATTCCATACCAAGAAAAACTGCGTTTTGACATTTTTCTGAACAAATGACAAATGTGGAAGAAATAATAACTTTTAAGTATTTGTGCGTAAACCATCCACACTTTGTTTTGTCATTTGCAATATTTTACTATATATTCACTTAATCTTCCGAATTATATGCAATGTTCATATTCATTTTTATACATGTGTGATATGTTTTATATTTATGCAGTGTTTACTTCCTCACGATTTGTTGTGTGATACATTTTGTACATGTTCATTGAATATTGGTGTTTTTAACAGTAGTTTTAATTGTATCAGGCAAATGTAATATCTATAAGCATCGAAGTTCTTTACTCATTTTTTAAAACTTTTATGTAATGTGCAAATATTTGACGTTGTACGTGTCAAAAATGTATTTCAGTTGAGCTGCTGTTTATTTTGAATGCATATGTAATTTCTTTATAACATGACATCTCTTCGTTCTAAACAAGTCGCAGGTGATGGCTAAGTTCTTAGAATAAGGTTAAGAAAAAAACCCTAAATTATATACCTGTAAATGTCATTAAAAAACAAAACATAAAGAGTGCATTGGAACTGCAACTTAGCAATTACCTATCACAATTAATCACGTAATAGACTGCTACGGTGGAATCAATATGTTTTTTCTCTCTTTTTCTTTTTACCACGGGTAATATCCATATTTTCTCAAGCAGAACTGTCTTTATGCGGCCGTTGGGTCATAATTTGTCGCATCATCGTGTAGAAGAAATGACATCGCCATTATTTGGATCAAGTTGTGAATTTGTGATATGTCTAGTGCCATATTTGACGATATTTTGGAGCTATCTAATTGGTGTGCCACCTCCTAATTCTCGCTTCGTTTGAATCTTTTCCATTTTCCGACAAAGGTTAAAATTATGGTAGTTTGCCCCCTGTCATTCCTCAGTCTATGGCAGGATCATAGTTTGTGAATGATGGATTATGTAACTTAAAGGGAGAGTATATCTGTGTTTGGAACTTGCATTTACCTCGTCTATATTTAAATATGAAAATTAGATTCAGTTATGAAATCCAGCATATGATGTGCTCCAACCTGAGTATTTTTCAGGTCAAACTTCTGTTTTAATTTATTAATTTACATTGTCTTAAGCAAATGGTCTCCATTATCATGGTGTTCGCTACAGATTTAAGAATTCAACTCCTGACGCAAAAAGTTCCAAACCTCTTCTGAATGGTCCAACAGCCATAAATTCGCAGAAGAATATGTGGTTTCCTTGGCTGATACTTTTCATCAAAATTGACAAATATGCCAAAAGCAGATGCCATTTAAAGTATCAGCACTGTTTGTCGGTGCAGGCAAGCTAAATAAAATGGCACTGCCCTGTGAAATTTAATGTGTCGACGTATCGATATGCCAACTTTCGGTATTTAAAATTAATGCTAATATAAACAAATAATAACGTGAAAGCCATTATCATCATTTTGAAATTAACACTTGACGACGTTTCAACAATCAATCAAATACCTACAAAATTAATTTTCAGTCTTATTCCTATAATTTTGTAATGAAAAAAAAAATTAAGAAATCATTCGGTTTCATTTGTCTGGAACAATTGCTTGCGTTGCTGTTAATGATGACGAGTAATCTATTTATTGTGACATTAAAAGTTAGTATGACGTAATAACCACCACAAGCTTAACATTCGATATTTTTTCTAGGATGCGGCAGAAAAGGCCGAGGGTGTTCCAATTGCTTTCATAACACATTTGGTCACCTCACTGTTTGCACACAGGGATAAATATTAGAATAGTTCCATACTTAGTATCTATAAAAATTCATTGAAGTGGTATGCATTCTATCTATAAAAATGGGGCAAAGCCGAGCTTTCCGAATTATACATCATTTTGCAATGAACCTCATGAGGAGGTGTTTCTGTTTGAATTAAAATTTCTTTATAAGAACGAGTAAGTCAGCTTTGGAAGAATTGAAGATAAATTTTGGAACTATTTTCAGATCTACTGCTATGCATTCTCCTTTCCTGTGATAGCTGTTTTCAAAGTATTTTGGCAGCGAAGTGCATTAAATCTTGCTGTTTAATTCAAAATTGCGGATTTGACGACCTTATCTTTAACTGTAAAATTATGCTCTTTATTATTATTTTTTGTGATAGTTTGTTGGATTTAAATTTCCTGACATTTGCATACATTTTTGAGCAATAAAAGAGCTATCCAAAATATATAATTTATTAGAATGGCTCTCGAAGCGTTCCATCTGCATAGAGAAGGACATGAACTCTGTTGGGATTGAATTTTATCATAAACCTCTTAAAAATAATCACTGACTAAAACTCGTACAGTCATGTACTATAATAAATGTATAGATATTTAGTTGTAACATGAAACAATTATGTCATTCAAGTATCTAAAACAAGTTGATGAAGTCCACTGTAGTACGCGTATGTGTCTGCTATCATTCGGATTATTGTCAATATTTGTTCTCGCTTTATTTTCATACAATTGTCAATAAACATTTTCCCGCCAGTTCCAAATTGTGTCACATGCTTTCGCCAGTGATGTGCATATATATACGAGCCTATCTTTGCTTTATTTTTATGTATTACAGAAAATTTTAATAGTAATTAGATAGTTTATATGCGACGAGTCTGAAAAAGGCCCAGCACAGCTTTCTTTTTAAGGCATGACTTCTAAATTTTCTCAAATGTGTTTATATGAACCTTAAACATATTGAAAAATCATATGCATTATATTTTTAACATATAATGATGACGTTGTAAGGCAGTATGATTGGTATATTTAAGTGTGTTTGGCTTGACTGCTGACTTTTAGTTATAATGCCAGTACGATCAGGTGTGAAAGGCCTATTGTTAGTCACACAAACATGATGCGATCGGCATTGTATATTAACTGACATATCAGCTACTCTCAGTTAATGTATTGTTATTGGTTATCGTAGCTACCTCTGTCCACTTTTATATTAGGTCATGTGCCAATTGCATCTACATATTATTACGACACTATGCTCTTAAACTAAGTACAAGAAAAAGAAAAACCCAACAAATTTTGTAAACTTAAATGATTTCATTCTCCAGTTAAAAAATGAGCATTTAAGAGGAATTATAGTACTGTGAACTAAATCCAAACTTATCTTAAAAGGTCTATCACAAGTCCAAAGAATAGTGTTTCTAATGGATTCCACGTCCTGAATGTGCTGATGTACCAATATATTTGAATTTGCTGAAGTTAAAACACAAATCAAAAGAAAGTGCCAACAGTGTTGAACGTGCTGAAGTACCATCAGCTTTGAATTCGTTGAAGTACCAACACTATTGACATATCACAATTGCATTATCCAAAAAACTTTGAATTAATTCACAATAGTCCAAAAATGTTGATTTTATCCAGTCCATTTTATGAGCACTTTGTAATTTCAATAAATAATTTAAATAATGTTTCGTCCGCCTCGGATGCGGGAGGTCGTGGGTTCGATCCCCGGTCGAGTCATACCAAAGACTTAAAAAAATGGTACTAACAGCTGCCTCGCTTGGCGCTCAGCATTAAGAGGTTAGTGTTAGGACTGGTCGGCCTAGTGTCAGGACAATGTGACTGGGTGGGACATGATGCTACATGTCTGCGGCATGATGCCCCAGTGCTAGACATCACTATAAACTGCCACACTGCAGACATCGTAGTGATATGACTGAAAAATTATTAAAGCTACGTTAAAAATTCAAATCACATCAGATCACATTAAATAATGTTTTCTCTCAGATTATATATAAATACAACATTATACACATCTGCAGACTAATTTTTTCAAAACAAGAACACAAGAAATATTAATCCGAATTATGAATGAATCTAATTGCACATTTCTCTATCTCTTTTTATCTCTGTACGTGTGTGATATAATAATAATAATAATAATAATAATAATAATAATAATAATAATAATAATAATAATAACTTGCACATCAACCGTCCAATCATAAAGTTACTCCAAACTGTACACAGGTTCATTATAAAGGATGAATTTAAACACGTAAACAACTCACCAGTAGCTCCATTTAAAATTTATAATATATAGTCATGGACCAAAAATTAAACATATAGATATACATACACATATATCAAGTTAAATTCTTATTGGTCATCGTAGCTACCTCTGTCCAATCATATTGCTTTTTTGTTTTCGCCATGTGCCAGTTGCCTCTACATAAACCAAATTGCACCCATCAAGATTTCAGTTACCGAAGAATCTACAAAACTGACACAACAAAACAGACAGCGAAAAGTGATGTTACCATGACAATAAATCACGTGACAATAAGACCAGATTCCATTATTTGGCTTTTGACAGGGTCGCCTGGACTTTCTGATCCTGAATGGTACTAGTACATATTTTCTCAAACCTCTGAATTCATTGAAGACGAAAGACTTTGAAAAACAACAATCAGCATCGTCATGATTATCAAAGAATAACAGCTGTGTTCGCAGTCGCATGACTTCACCCGTATGTACTCCATGGCAACACTAAAAGGTCTGTGATGAAAATTCAATGAAATAATAGAGCTGTGTAATAGTGAGGGTTTACTGAGATATTCTGTCCCAGAATATGAAAAATATGTAGGCCTGCTCATGAAGCAAAAACGTTTCAGAAATGCTCAATATATTTAACATCCAATATAATATGTTTCTGGTGACATAAAGTCGATGGCATACAATCTAGAAAATATATGATACAAATTCCACTACATCATGGGCCATGTTATCTGGACACCACATGATATTAAGCTATTTTAAGTAACAAATCGTTACGATTAATGTGCAAAGTAGCTGTCTTTCCAATAATAATAATAATAATAACAATAATTATAACCTTTATAAATGGTAACATAATTAGCTGATAATTAGTTAACGTTATTGCCTTTCAATTAAAACGCTACAAGCGTAAACATTGTATTGTTATAGGTGCTAAGCCACGTGTGACACTACAAAATGTTTCCACTTCACGAATGAAATATATATGTATGTATACTCAAACATCTAAAAGTTCTTTTTATTATACATATTTTAAAAGCAAAATCCGTTGATTTACATTGGTTTTCGCCACTCTTTACCGATGCGATTAACAGCTACATTACCGCATCGGTAAAAGTCAGTAAATTTTACAATAATTTTGTGACAGCGACTTTTGACAAATTTTGCGTTTAACATGTCATGCAACATAGTGTGTATTTTGTCAAAATAATAACTATTCTTATGAAAATAAAGATGTGTTTTATGTTTGTTAACACATTTCATGCGCGGATTTATAATGTTGGAGTGGGACGGACCTAATATAGAAACATAACAGAATGGAGGTGTTTGTAAGACTTAAGGGTGTAACATCTTATGGTGTCGGCGAATTCCAACTTTTCTATAGGCAGTGGGCTCTGACCCTATACCCCAACATAAATGTCCAAATATCAAAAATGGGGTGGCAAGGGTCAGAGGAAACTCGGACCAGGAAGGAGAGAGAAGGAGCACAAGAAGAAGAAAAGAAAAATGAAATAGGCTTAAATATGGAAACAGAGGTTTGAATAACTAAATGGGAATAAAGTAGTACCAACATTTTTGTTACTTATTTGCCATTATTTATCATTTTCTCCCACTGATATATTTCATTAAATCATTAAAAATATATAATAAACTGCAAGTATGTGTTTAATTAACGCAAGTCTACAGGGTTAACGTCGACTGCAAAAATAAGAAATATAGCAGAATACCAACTACACAAGCTTAACATACTGTTATCACAAAGATGCATCACAGCTTCCTTTGCAAATGTTATGCGGTCATAAACTCAGGATTACTAAATGAAAGTATCGACAGAGGTATAGTTTTCTTAAAAGCTGAAACATTATTGGCTTGTAAACAAGAAAACTATACCTCCATTATCATGCTGCAAACTATTTTATACAAGCAAACTCCGAAAGTCTGGTGTATATATAAATCATTGTTTGCACTCCACCGGTGTGCACCTTATGATAATGTTCCTAACATATTTAAACACACTGAGCTACTCTGTCGCTGAAGACTGAAAGTAAGAACAATTTTGTTTTGTTTTTCTAAATCTATAATTCTTAATTTTGACCCATCCTAGAGTGTGGAAAAGAGATGACGTAGAACATTCTTGACATTTACAATCACCCTAGCTGCTCTTCCCAAGGGCACATCAAGGCAGCCGATTCAGTCTGGTTTGGGCACGTATGAACCATCGACTTATTTACTAAACACTGTTTATTGTACAGCATTTAATCTGCTCTCACTTACAAATATGCAGCTTTAGTGCCGGTTCTCTTTCTTCATATCAATATTTGCTGATCCTACAGCCAACACAAGTGTACCACAAACATGCAATGTCTGACGCAGTCATAATATATCACAACACCGGTAGGCGACTGTTGTTCACAAGTCTCATACACTGTGTTGGGTCTGTCATGTTTGAATTTTACCGTGTGAATACCTGGTGATTTTGATGTTAATTACCTGCTGCGCTGAGGTATTACGAATCAGGCAAGCGTTGATTGTTCGCAGCATTTCGGCATTGCCTTAACTGACCTTAAAAAAAGATTTATATGTTCTTGTCGTGACCTCTAACTTGTGGGCCCATTTCTCACTGCGATCCTGGCATACAAGCTTGGAGCCGTATAATAATAAAGTCTATCAGTCGAGTAGTTTATTAATAAAGGTTTGAGATTAACGATTACGGTTGACTCGTTTTATACCCCTCCCCTCAACTTTACCGCGCTGCAAACGTTTATGCGGCACAATAAATACCAGTTTGCGACAATAGCAAGAGGTCCGAAGTGCATTCGTGCGATGAAGTTCGTGCAAGAAAGCCCCTGTTCTACTAGCCCAAATGAGAATATTTTTTACACATACTTGCATCCGTGATTGTAACAGGCTTGAGCCCCCGAACGAACTTCCCAGGAAGTGCACCAGTCAGATCGATACAGCTGCTATAAGCTCGCAAGCAGATCGATTTTTACTGAATGTAAATCAGTTACCTGTTTTTGATAGCTAGCGCCTCAGTTCCGTATCTGTACACTGAGACGTCGGTGGTTTTACATTTCGAAATCCAAAATTATAATTGTTTAATCTTCGATGGCCACCAGTATCGTTCACTGATTGTATTGAGACTTCTTTGTGTCGCAGCAAGAAGTTCTGAATAACACGTATTCGCGAATTAGCCGTAACGAAATATTTTTCCCATCGCCACCTTTGACACCGGCTGCTATCGATATTGCCCCAACAGCAAATCCTATTGGTGTACCGATGATCGTTGCTTTAGTTACAATTCCAGAAACACCAAGGTCATCCTTTAGTCTTGGAAGAAAAGTACGTGTCAACTGCTTGAACAAATCCATGTGTTCGAATGAAAAGTTATAAATCTGGTACAACCTTCAGCCAGTTGATTCGCAGTTTGATACACCACGAACAATTATTCTGGTGCACTGACACCATTTTTGTTACTTATTTACCATTTACACTCTCTATAAATATTTCATATTGGGTACGAGACTGTAGTAAGCGCTAGAACCGACTGCGTAAACGACATGAAACGCGATTTTGTGGCCAATGATGGGGTTAGCACAGACATACAGAATATTAATTTTGACAATTCAACTTTCACATCAACGGCAACAGCAGCAGAATGATTGGCGTTGCCCGTACAAATTAACGTGACTGCGTACTTGTTCCAGAAAATAGCTTTACCGACATCTCTGGAAAACCTAACTATTTGAATGGCAGAAATTGCACACGAAAACATCAATGCCTGTCAGTGAAGTTGCGCTCGACGCTGTAGAAATACAATGTTTTAATTCCGTTTGGTGTCAGTACGAACGGTTTGTACATCTGCGTCTGCAGTGTCTCCATTATTTTGAGGTCGTCTACGTACGCCTATGCCTAACAGATAACAGTACGGTCTAGAAACCGTGGTGATTTTGAGTAATCAGGCAAATATCGACTGCGGACATCAGGGTGTTTTCAAAACATAAGTCGTCCAGAAATAGTCTTATATAGGGAGATGACATCATACATCTTGATTTTAACCATTGTATGTAGTCCAGGACTGCAATATCACTATAATCAGCTATGTCATACATTATAGGTCAGTTCTAAAATATAGCTATGGTCTATGGACCTGAGGTATATTTGTATTCGGAAAAAATATAAGTGGTTCAGGGATACGAGATCTTACATGTTTTATCTTCAGCAAATTTAAAGTGGTCTTGGATTCCTGAGACAATACAAAAAAGGTCTTTCTATTATCAAATATCTGTTCCGAAAGCTGACATTTGTTGCTGATGATTAAACTCTCGTTTTTAATCTTATAGACAGAACTGTCCCTTCATTCTGATTTGCTAGCATATGGGGACTGATATGAAAACATTGTCCTCATATCACAGATTGTCCCCTCTGCAGACTCAGATTTCATATCAAATACCTGATGAAAAAAAGATTTCCTCTGGAAAAAAGTTTCATATTTATCTAGGCACGTTGTAAAACCATGTTAACAGTATATACCCAGATCTCTCGTGTTATGATGTGTGTTCAGATCAATGTACCCAGATCTGTCGAGGTTTAATGTATGTTCGGATCATCGTCTTCATTAGAAATAATCGGTAAATTAAACAACGAAGACTCTAATCTTTTTACGAATTATGCAATAAGTAGAACTTTGTCTATTCGGTGAAATTATTGCAATTTGAAAAGTTGCATTTTTAGATACGTGTATGCAGCGGCAGATGTTATTGGAAAGCCTCCAGTAGCTTTAACGTTGGCACTGTCAGAGATAAGACCTCATTGTTCCTGACTAGTTATATATATATATATATATATATATATATATATATATATATATATATATATATATATATATATATATATATATATATATATATATCGTAGATCGCTTTTGTCGCCTTTCTTTAGGAGCAGTCATACAGCATTGAAGTATGATTAATACACGCACAAATATGTGTTGCATTTCCATTCAATTATCTTATCTACAGGTGACCAGAGATTTGTTTGTCCCAACCCCTTTCTTTAGACCCGGATCGTCAAATCAATCAATTGGTAGTCTCTCGGGGCCGAGGAAGACATGTTGTGCAGTCTCATCAACGATGGATGCGTATGTGGCTCCGGAGTCCAAATTCCTATGAACACAGGCGGTTGCAGGTGGGGCATGGGACACCGGTACTTGGGGGTGGCTGAGACGCAGCTTTGTGACGTCTCTCACGGGCTGCAGCAAGACGCTGGCGGCGGTCAGCCTCGAAGGTGGAACTGGCTTTTCTGGTCAGGACTTGCCAGTGACTTCTGTCTGAGGCAGCGAGCTCGAGCTGATGCGGTTGAAGGTCAGCCCATTTGATGTGCATCTTGAGGTTGTCTTTGTACCTCTTGTGAGGGCGGCCTTGGTTTCGGTTGCCTTGGACTAGCACGCCAAAGAACAGTTGCTTTGGGATTCTGTTTTGATCCCTGCGGATGACGTGGCCGGTCCAACGAAGCTGGGCCTGGATCAGTTTGGCTTCGATGCTTGTTGTGTTTGCTCTATCAAGGACTTCCTGGTTGGGGATTCGGTCATGCCACTTGATCTTCATGATGGCTCTCAGGGAGCGCTGGTGGAATTGTTCCAACCGACTGATGTGCCTTCGGTATACAGTTCACGTTTCACAGCCATACAAGAGAGACGTCAGAACAACTGCATTGTACACCTTCAACTTTGTTGACAAGTGTATATCCTTGTGCTGCAAGACCTTGGTTTGAAGTCGTCCGAGTGCTTGGCTGGCCTTTTGGATCCTCGCAGTGATTTCTTTGTCCAGGGAGCCATCATTGGATATTGTGCTGCCTAGGTATTTAAAGCTGTCCACATTCTTCAGCTTCGTGTCGCCGATGGTGATGCAGGGTTGTGAAGGGACAGTGTTTGGGGCAGGCTGGAAGAGGACTTTTGTCTTTCCTAGGCTAATTGTGAGTCCGAACAGATTGGAGGCTTCAGAGAACTTGTCCACAATTGTCTGTAGGTGAATCTCTTCATGGGCCATGAGGGCACAGTCATCTGCAAAGAGTGCTTCAGTGATGAGTCTTTCAAGCGTCTTGGTTTTAGCAGCTAGGCGTCTGAGATCAAACACTGATCCATCCAGGCGATATCTAATGTAGATACCAAGGTCAAGGTCATGGATGGCGTGGAGCAGTACCTGCGTGAAGAAGAGGTTGAAGAGCACCGGAGCGAGTACACAGCCCTGTTTGACACCATTAGATATGGGGAATTTCTCAGAGGGTTCACTGTCTGAGAGAATCTTTCCAGTCATGTCATCATGGAAAAGCCGGATGAGGTTGGTAAACTTCTGAGGACAACCAAGCTTCTTGAGTATTACCCACAGTGCGTCTCTGTTGACTGTGTCGAATGCCTTCGTCAGGTCCACGAAGACGGCATACAGATTCATGTTCTGCTCAAGGCATTTCTCTTGGACTTGTCTTACTGCGAAGATCATGTCAGCAGTGCTACGGTCTGGGCGAAAACCACATTGAGACTCAGGTAGGTTATCTTCTGACACTGATGCGATAAGTCTGTTGAGAATGAGGCGAGCAAGTATTTTGCCAGCTATGGAGAGTAGGGAGATGCCTCTATAGTTATTGCAGTCCGCACGTGTGCCTTTATTCTTATAGATGGTTACAATTGATGCGTCGCGGAGGTCGTCTGGCATCTCCTCTTCCGTCCAGATGCTGGTTAGCACATCGTGGAATGCCTCTAGAGTCTGTTCACTGAGAGCCTTGTACACCTCCGCTGGGATGCCATCCTTACCAGGTGCCCTGCCACAGTTCATTTGTTTAATGGCCGTCCTCAACTCCTCTATCGTTGGCGGAACATTCAGTTGGTCATGTGTTGGCTGTTGGGGTATTTGTTCAAGAGCAGAATGGCTAACCGATGAGGGCAGGTTTAGGAGCTGGCTAAAGTGCTCTTTCCATCTGTCCTTAATGCCAGCCTTGTCCTTTATTAGTGTACTGCCATCTGCAGCAAGCAAGGGGGCAGAACCAGACTTTGAAGGGCCGAAGATTGACTTGATGGCACTGTAGAACTCTTTGGAGTTGTTAGTGTCGGCATAGCGTTGCACTTCATTAGCTTTCCTTTCCCACCACTGGTCATGCATCTTGCGGATTTCTCTCTGAGCCTCAGCTTGATAGGATTTGAAGCGGTCTTTTTTGGGGATGGAGTTTGGGTCATTCTGCCAGTCCATGAATGCTTTATTTTTTCTGGCATCGTATGATTCTGACAACTGACACCGCCTACCAATATACAAAGAACGGTGGTTAATTGTCGGATTCTCTTTCAGAGGTTAAAGGCCGGGTTGTCATCTATGTCCCAAATCAGCACCGCTCACCGCATGAACAGTAATGTCCACTAAATCAGCGTTCAAGAATGAGACTTTAAAGGTACCATCAAGCTTTGATTGAGAGCTGGTATTAGCCAATGAAACTGGGAATCCCGCACACGGTTAAACCGTCTACTATTACCTTAGACAACCTACGCTTTCTCGGTTGTTTAAATAAACAAACTTATCGATCATTTTCTTTTGTTTTGTGTTACTCGTCATTTTAAACTTTTGTATATGTAGATTTTAAAATGGTAAAGAGGTGTAGTTATGGTTTGTGTAACAGCGATGACCGATATCCTGAACGATTAGAAACTTTTACACTTATCTACATGTTAATCAATGTATACCATAGTCTGATGCTCCTAGGAACCTGCCAAGGATCTCCACAGATCACTGAATATTCAGATATATAGATATATGTATGACAAATATTTATTTCCAAGTACCCAGATATATATTTATTTACTTAACATGATGCTACATAATCCCTGGAAATCGCAATGCTTGTCATGTTTCCGCGACATTTTGCAGACGTTAACGTGGTGTTGTTCTTGCTTTTCAAAATATGTTTACATCGTAAATGTATCATTCTAGTAAAATAGCCTGTTAAGATGGAATGATAATGTTATTACGCTTTGAAGTAAAATGAAAATAAGTAAGCTGTGTCAATGCTGCCAATCCTTTATTTTTGCAAGCTGCTTTGGGCTAAGGACAGGCTTGCTTGGTGATAGAACATTACCATTTGAAAATGTAACAGGTTTATTTGCTATGTTACGAGTTTTCTAAAGGTGTATCGCCTTGCTGGGACATTTGCAGACCCATGTCAACGTTTTCATGTTGGTCTAGGTACAACCATAGCTTGTGGTATGCACATCCGGCTAGATTATCGCCCAAGTAAAGCAACAATTCTTGAGTGGGTTCCTGATGACCGCAAAGAAACCTTAGACACTCCAAGCTCTTTTGTGCTGTTTATGTTCTCGATTAATTGTTTGAAATTCTACGAACACGTGTTTTGGTACAAAGAGACCATGTTGGGTACTTATTTACCATGTAAACTGTCATTGAACATCGTTTGCTTGGTATGCGTCTGTAGTGTTCGCGAGAACAGACAGCAATGACGCAGTTCCAGACCGCATAAACGACAAATAACAAAGAAGAGCGAAAACCAACACGTTTGGTAAAATTGAACAAAATAATTTATTTCCTTCAAATACAAAGTAAAAATTCATATCCTACACTTGTTATTCTATACTTGATTGATCAAGTACCCTAGCCAGGTACGAACAATGCTAAAAATATTGTGCTTTGTGATCTGCCAATACAGGCGCGACCATGTCAAACGCCGGATTGAATGTATCTTTCAGTTTGTCCGTTGTTTATACATTAGTGGTTTCGTCAAATATATCTTACGGGACAACCATAACCATCTTCCCATTGTCAAATTTGCAACAGCTGAGTCACCTACATGTTGTTGAGCGGTTTCATTAATGATTTTACTAACCAGGGGTGACCTTTTTAACTGTCGACTAAACCGCCTGCAGTCCAAACTTTTTCTTCCGATCCACAGCAACGTGTTTGATGCTGTCAACTACTCGTATTGTAATTTGTTTAGTGGTCGGTGCAGCGCGTGAATAAAAGGCCCGCTTACACCTTTGTTGTGCCTGTCAACAATTAACGAACAACATCGCCAAAACCAGTTCCGTGATATACCATGCTATTTGTAATATGCCATGTAAACGGGTTTTCTCGAGTTGACAATAAGCACGGGTATCACATATCACCCACGACTGTCATTTTATAATAATATCAAGTATTTCTCTCCTGTACAGTTGTAATGACTTCTCGCGCTTTTTGTTGTATTCCTCGCCAAGCTTACGTCGTTGCCATTCCAAGATATTTCCTAAGTCAATTAATGTATCTCTCGATACGTATGTGAAAACTTATACAGCATCTTTTCAGCATCTTTGACAAACCTGTATGACGCATTTAAGCGAAATAGCGATTTAATCTTACCCGTAACTCCATTGGTTTTGTAATATGATGTCAACATTAGATGTAATCATAAATACTTTCAAAATATTATTCGGATGAATCAAACATCTCCGCTCGGCTTGTACTAGTGAATCGGTATCTTTGAGGTTATTGGCAACGCAACGATCGTAAGCTGTTATACGAGAAGTTCTTACAGCTAATCGACATAGGCAGTCAGTGTTAATTACAAACGTCTGACTGCAACCCCATATAAGCCCCTAGCATGTCAAACAACAGACTAGAAAACTCAGAGGATTGTTGCGTCTAAACAAATTTTGTTTTTCTCATACTTATGAATGCCATCGACCTTACATAGTCAGAATGACTTTTCTCATACTTATGAATGCCATCGAACTTACATAGTCAGAATGACTTTAATTTTTCGTGTACAGGCAACTCGAGCTTCCACGCTTCCTCAAGTATTAAGAAAAATATTATTTTTGGCGAGTGTGAGTCAAACCTGAAAAATACTGATCAGCATTATAACAAAGTCATTGACTAGGTTACTTTGCAAGATAACGAATAAACGCATAATACTTAAAGTTAAATGATTGGCGGGAAAAAATGCGCGCCGATCCTCCCTATATTAAGTTAATGTACTCCATTTTGAAATAATATTCAATGGTTTACTATATACATATCAATACATGGTTCCCGTTAATGGTAAACACACATAGCCTTGGAATAATAATTTTTATGTCTCTCAGATATTAATAGCACTTCCACCAGTCAATAATTTGAGTAGTTTTTACATTGTTGAATATCAATTTGGCTAATCCTTGCATAAGAACAAGAAATATACAAATCGCTTTCACATAATCAGAACGCCAGAACCGTATATTCCTTGATTAAGTCTAATTTTGCTTTGAGGTTTGAATGGCACGCGAAAAACAGAATTTATTACATTCCTATACATGAGTCAGTGCCCGCTATACCGGCAAATAAGACAGAAAGCTAACATTAAGTCTGAATGAAAATATTGATCAGTTTAAGAGGACAGCTGTACAGATACTGGAAACTATACTCATGTGCAAACGTTGGGTGTGTAATACATTCCCAATATTAGTTTTTGCACTCATATTCAAAGATTTTGCCTGTAATAGTGGTCACGCAAGCATTGATGCAAATCATTAAATTGGTCAGTGGATGTTACTCGCCCAGCACCCGCGTATGCACTTGTCGTTGGAGTGGACAGTGGACCGTGTACTGAGAATATGATAATCGCGGGTTTGTTTGGTTACTGATCTAGGTTGAAGTCTTCTACCCCACATGATTTTCTTCTTGCACTGGCGTCTGAGGATAACTTTCACGCGTAGGCATATGCGCATGATGTGGTTGGGGGTGGGTGGTGGTGGAAGAAGGCTTTGACCTTATCAGTAACACAAATCTGAAACTATTGTTACACGCTATTTCTGTTGATTCTTCCTCTTCTCTTATTTGAACAGATGTACATTTTCATATATGTTCATCCTTGTGGAAGGGGCATCAGTGTTAGTTGATAGGCAAAGAACATTCAGATTCAAGAGGCCCGAGCGATCATTACCATTGTGGTCTGTATTATTTCGATATATATTTCTCGAAGTGCCACAGCTATTGATTGGTTCCAGACCCTATAATGTCCCATCTTGCAAATTTGTAAAGTCACTTTCTTCGAGAAAGAGAAGCCTCCGTAAGACAATTGACACGTGGCATGATAAGGATATTGAAGTCTAGAATTTCAAATATCACAGAGGATATTGACAAGGACTCAAAGATAACATCGTTGATTAGTAGGTAATAAATAAGAAAATCTCCGTATAGAAATTTTAAAACAGAAATAAACAAAAAACAGCTCAGAAAGTACCAATACTGAATTCCAATATGTGACCTTGATATAAGATGTGAACTATACCTTATTTATTTGGGAGCTGTCATATATAAATAGGTTGACAAACTTATCTCCACTATTCTTCATGTATGTTTATCTCTCGAGCAAAGGCATTGACCCATGACGGCAAATTCCCGTGCATGGGCAATTGTTTGTAGAGTGAAATCTTGGCAATTATTGTCATTTTGGAGAATGATTGTGTGTAACTTTTTTAATTATACACTTTTACGATTTGATTTAAAGAATTTTATCGGGAAGCACTTTTTGTTGTTTAGACAAAATAAATAATGTATAATCTTTTTAGGACACACGCATACACACACGATAATGCAAACGACAGAATTCCTCTGCAGGGAAAATATGATACAAGTAAAGTTCCATATTTCAGTCCTATTGTGTGTGTGTGTGTGTGTGTGTGTGTGTGTACATACATACATACATACATACATATCGCTTTCCATTAATAATCATATAAAGGCGAAAAACATTTGGAGAACGTTTGCGCGTTTAGCACCAACCACTGGTCAAGGAAGCTGATATGAGCTTGTGAAACGGGCACAGTTGTAATCGACTCTGCACATTTACATTATGTTTGATCATAGAGGTTAAGAAACGATGCCAATTCATGCTAAATTTTAAGACCGACTCACTAGAATGAATGACTTCTTTTTGACTACGCTTCACTCAGAAACACAATCTACTGTTCTGCCGTTTATTGGTGACTGGTAGAATATTGGTCGTTAGCGAGAAGAGTGGAGTTCGCTTCAAAGCAGCCCGTTGTTCCGTATGTGATGATGGTAGTTATTTTTAATAGCAGCCGGTTGTTCAGTGTGTCAATATGGTAGTTATTTTAACAGCAGCTGGTTGTTTAGTATTTCATGATGGTAGTTATTTTTAACAGCAACCGGTTGTTCCGTACGTCAAGATGGTAGTTATTTGTAACAGCAACCGGTTGTTCTGTGTGTCATGATGGTAGTTATTTTTAACAGCATCCGGTTGTTCCGTATGTCAAGATGGGAGTTATTTTTAACAGTATGGCCATCTGAATTAAGAGTATGCGGTACGGAGTTCACACGGTGCAGGAACAATTTGCACATGACAGCATTTTGATCTATAATAAAACATTGGTACTGAGAACGTTCAAACAGGACATTTTTTTATTCTTTTCACTAAAGGTGGCTGGGTGATCTACCGTGTACGTCTTTTCAGATTAAAGTAGATAATGTCTCGCTTTTTCAGTAGTTGGAGACAAATACAACTATATTTGCACTAAATTTCAGTTTCTGGATAGACAAGAATTGCTTGATCTGAAATAAATAATCTGTCTCAGGTGAATTGTTATGTTCTCTTCATTTTTTGACCGGTAATTATTACCCCTAATTGTGTTGTGTTTCTCACACGTATGTTGCTCATATTTTACTCTTATATCATTTGTTAATGATATGTCGATTTTTGTGATATGAGTCACCGAAATGAAAATTTCGGTTTGTTTCTTGTTATCATTTTCTTGGCACCGCTGCGGCGGCCTGGTGGTTAGAGCTTCCGCCTCGGATGCAGGAGGTCGCAGACTTGAACTTCGGCCGAGTCATACCAAAGACTTACAAAATGGTATTTGGCGCTCAGCATTAAGAGGTTAGTGATAGGACTGATCTGCCTGTGTCAGGTAATGTGACTGGGTGGGACAAAATGCTACATGTCTGCGGCATGATGCCCCAATGCTCGACATCACAATATGCTGACACACTATGTGCGATGTGACTAAATTCGTTAAAGCTCTCGATTAAAATCTAAATCACACACACACACACACACACACACACACACACACACACATTTCAGTCGATTGTACCATCTTTTCCTCTAGTATCAAGTATCTTTTTTCATTATTATAACTCGGTTTTGTTTTGGGGGTCAGGTTGTTTTTGTTGGTTCTTTTGTTGTTGTTGTTGCTGTTGTTTTTAAACTTCAACACATGAAAAGGAGAAAAACACAACAACAAATATAGTATGGAAATAAAAAATACTCACTCCCCTCCACAAACTAATACAAAGACTGAGTTATAGAAATTAAGGAAGAACGGGCTTTTAGTATGCTAAAGCAGATCCAGGCATACGTGATACAAGACAATTAGGCAGACTCGTAAAATAAAATCTCCGAATAAGAAGAGAATTCAAGAATTTCAAGTTGAAATGAACTTAAAAATGTGAATCTGGTCACTTTCGTGGTCTTGATAAAAAGTGTTTACTGTGTAATTGGTGTTGTATATATTGACAAACTCTGACTGTCACAAGAATGTGCCAACTTTCTATGTAAGTGATAATAGACCTGCTTTGGATATTAATAACAATGGCATGCTTGGATGCCATTGAATGAACCAACTGGTAAGGAACCACAACTACTGGATTTTAAACTTTACCTTCATGTGATCTTGATCTAAATTTGGGAACTAACTGCAATGCGAGACATATTCTATAATCTTGATGTGCATCTAGGTAATTTTTACCGAAGTGACTTCAGACAGCGATATGTGACAATTTTGATACAGAAGGTGGTCTCTTACCATTCTAACTGTAAAACTTGACCTTCATATGACCTCTAACATGAAGCCATGCACCACAATATCTTGTAATGATGCCTATTAGAATTTTACAGTTGTTTTTCTTTAACAATCTCCAGTGATTCAGAACGTACAGCTCGAACTCATAAATAAGTATACGAGATTATAATCTGATCATGATGGTGTAATTTTCAATTTTAGGACCCGAATAAGAACATTAATACACCGTCTGCTTGTGATATATGACTAGTTAAACGTTTACCAAACAATTACTAGACGTTCCGGAATTATAATATGGAACCGAAAGTGTAATGAACAAACGGTTATGTGGATACGTGGAAATAAAACCGCGCAAACTAAATTTGCGTAGTATACGATGAAAAATGTCTCTTTTGAGTCTACTGAAGAAAATATGGATGGCCTTGAATGCATCAGATACAAAGTTGAAACCAATTCAGATATGTAGGTTTAGTGAATGTCCGCTATAAAGTCACTATATAGTTAACAAATCTTCCGTGGTTAGGTGTTTCTTTCGGAAATGACAAATCAAATTAAGACATTAGATTATATGGTTCCGATAGAGCTTTCCAGGTCATATGTAGCCAGTGTAACCCGCTAAGACTGAAAGTAATAGCCGGAGGGCAATACATATGAAATTAGTTTGGAATATGAACAAGTGTACACCTTTGTATTCAGCACACAGCATGTGGCTGAAAACGATTAATCGAGTTCTTTATTATCGATGGATTATTCTCTCGTCTTGATGATTTGACACATATTTAAAGCACAAGTCCGCCAGTTTAAGAACTGAACTCGATAATACCATACTAAAATGACACTTGAATGGGGTGCTCCATAGTTGATTGATGTGGGGTAAACTCTTACCTGTCCTTGTTCCTTATCTGTTGTATTGATCAATTAAATAATAATTTACTTTCACAATGCTAATTTTAGTAAAATTGTGTGTCAAAGTAGATTGCAGTATCAAAGACTGAAATGATTCCCCAGTTACATCGTCTGATTTTATATTTTGACGATTACATTGATCTGCCGGCGAATTATGCGACCGTAGATAAAAATCTGCTATGTCGCTTCTGGGTACAGCTTTGTTAGTTACGATACTCTAATTGATGCAAATTAAAATTCATGGACAATAAAGGAAAAATCTTTGGAAATTACTTAACTCCTTTATGGAAATGTGTGTGTGTGTGTGTGTGTGTGTGTGTGTGTGATTTTCAGTCATATCGCTACAATGTCTGCAGCGTGGCAGTTTATAGTGATGTCTTACACTGGTGCATTATGCAGCCAGACATGTAGCATTTTGTCCCACCCAGTCACATTATCCTGATACCAGGCCGACCAGTCCTAACATTATCCTCTTAATGCTGCGCGCCTAAAGAGGCAGCGGTTAGTAATATTTTTATAAGTCTTTTGTATGACTCGGCCGAATTTCGAACCCATGACTTCCTGCATCCGAGGCGGACGTTCTAACCGTTTATGGAACAAATATCGTCGATTGATCTGAATTACTTACAAGTTTCGCTTTGCATCGATTATTACGCGTTTCTCACAGTCGAGTCCTTGATTATTTGAGCAGACATGTGCAACCTATGGCATGCGATCTAGTTTTATCAGCATACTTACATCGCAAGGCGCTGCTTTAAAAATGCGTATCACATATCCAAGTCGCGCCCTAGAGGAAGTTGTACATATCTGTATTAAAGTTTTGGATTTAAATTGGTACCCCCATTTAGCTTCCATGACATTATCTGTTGCATGCAACATAAATACATATGTCTCCTTTATTATATCGCCGCTGTCACTTGTCAACGATGACCTATCTAGACTTCTTTTCTACCCTCTAAATACAAATAACTTGCTCTCTCTCTCTCTCTCTCTCTCTCTCTCTCTCTCTCTCTCTCTCTCACACACACACACACACACACACACACACACACATGTTGTAT
>JAECUM010042395.1:0-15102 GCA_016617855.1 Megalonaias nervosa
ATACTTATCAATATACATACATACGTTCATAATTGCATGCATAGATACATAGATACATAGATACATACATACATACATACATACATACATAACGAACGGGTATTGTTACGTGTAGGCTCGAACAATAATAACAAGAGAAAAGAGTGAAGTCAACAAACTTTGTATATTTTAACAAAATTATTTATTTCCCTAGAAAACAATGTAAAAATTGGAAAATAGGACTTACGGTTTGTGAATATAATCCAAAATTTAATCCTAAGAATGAAAAAATGCAAGTCCTATCACTAAATAGTTCTATTAGAATCCAGGTTCGAATCTCGATGACGTTCCAATATGGAAGGCGATGACGTCAGATTTGGTCCTTGTACAAATAGCAACAATTCCTCGATTGAATCACAGTTTATGTTTCCGAATAATTCCAGAATAAATTTCCACTGAATTTCTTTCTCCCAGAATTTTACAAAACAATACACCCGTTTGGTTTTCTAGAGAATAAATTATTATATTCCAAAAACAAATGAACTTCAAAAACAATTTGGTTTCAACAATAAAAACCTATCCAGCCTTCAAGGTTTCCAAAATACAACTGATTGAAGAGCGCTCATAAAGGGTATTATATCCACCCCAAATTATCATCCCGTTCTCGCGAAATAGATTACGTGGTCTCTAAACACTTGAACAACGCAATAAGAAAAATGCAATTCGTCACGTAGCAAGAACCCCTATCTACTCTCACTCTGAAATAAATTTAAAAATAAACATTGTTTATTCAGACTAGACGAAATGACCTTGGCAATAGCCAATCGTTTTCGCGTAGCGCTTACACTACCGCGGACCAAGGTAAACTAAAAATATTGCTCATGTAGCACGTTTTACGTCTTAGATAAACACCATTACTAAAAGAAAATACCGAATCCCGTGAAAATAATCATTACAATAAAATGTAATGAAACAAAAATAAAATAAAAAGAATTTTAAAACTAACACACAAACAATTTAGTTACATATACGCAACAGTATACAGACAAAGAAGAAAAGAAAAAAGGATTAAAATTTGTCATAATACACTTATTACATACTCCGCAGTTTACTAATCGAGAAATTAGGTTTATTTCGTTGCTTCTCCACGTAACGTTCAAATGTACAAAAATTCTTGAAACTCGGGTAAAGTTTATTAGAAAATAAAATAAATTTTATGTTTTCATTCTAACTACTTCTAATGCAATCAACGTTACGATAGCTTCTCATTCAAACTCCTTGTGTTATCTTTTTTATATATTTTGTTAGCACTCATCTGAGATGCGTAAAACATTACACAAAATAAAATTGAACAGTCCATAATATACAACACAAATGCTAGGATTTATTTAACTAACGTTTAATAGCTATGTGTTGTGATATATTTTGAAAAATTTAATTTTCCATTCAGTATTTTTTATTTCCCTAATAAAATATGAAAATTGAATGAAGCATCACGCTTATGACACAGGCAGAGTGGACTTTGACCATCAGCTGTGAACAAGTTCGAGCATGAATAATCCACGTATTAGTAAATCAGACTGAACACACTTGATGAAATAATTCATGTACTTGTGTATCAGTTCGAACACGCTTTATTGAATAATCCACATATTAGTATATCAGATCGAACACGCTTTTTTTTAATAATCCACATACTAGTATATCAGATCGAACACGCTTTATTGAATAATCCACATACTAGTATATCAGATCGAACACGCTTTATTGAATAATCCACATATTAGTATATCAGATCGAATATGCTTCATTTAAGACAGATACTCTGAAAATAGGAAGAAAGCTTGTAGCCTGGTCAAGCATCTGCAGATAGGATTGGTTAAGTACCCTAATGTTGTACAACAATCTGAAGCATATTTTAATAATGAACCGGCAGTCAAGAGGAACAGCTCTGAGTTTGTCAATTTGGGCACCGTATTTAAATTACCAGACACTTCCTTCTATGCCATCCGCTAGACTACACGTCAATAAACCTATTTAACACTATCAAACATTTCTGTCTCGCAGTATACCATGAAATAAAGACCGCACAGGGATAATTTGAAACGTGAATACAGAGAAGGAAAAAAGGTCAAAGACCTCAAGAATTAGGTTTGAATATATCCCCAAATAACAAATTGCTCCTTTAACAAAATTAACAGGAACGGCAAAACTATAAATACATCCACTTGACAGTGACAATGACAACGACGAAATCTTTATTACATTTAGGTTGCAATACACAACATACGAGGTAAAAGATTAGTATCCCAATTTGCATTCGTGTACATCAGGCATGGACGATATCCCACTTTGCATTCGTGTACATCAGGCATGGACGATTTCTCACTTTGCATTCGTGTACATCAGGCATGGACGATATCTCACTTTGCATTCATGTACATCAGGCATGGACGATATCTCACTTTGCAGTAGTGTACATCAGGCATGGACGATTTCTCACTTTGCATTCGTGTACATCAGGCATGGACGATATCCCACTTTGCATTCGTGTACATCAGGCATGGACGATTTCTCACTTTGCATTAGTGTACATCAGGCATGGACGATATCCCACTTTGCATTAGTGTACATCAGGCATGGACGATATCTCACTTCGCATTAGTGTACATCAGGCATGGACGATATCTCACTTTGCATTAATGTACATCAGGCATGGACGATATCTCACTTTGCATTAATGTACATCAGGCATGGACGATATCTCACTTTGCATTCGTGTACATCAGGCATGGACGATATCTCACTTTGTATTCGTGTACATCAGGCATGGGCACTATAATGTTTTCGCAGTAATTGCAGTTTTAATCAGTTTGACAGCATACATTACAATTAATACTCCAATGCAATACGAACTTCAATACATGGACGCTGACATAATTGGAAAGACAGGATATAAATTAAGATAAATGGAACGAAAATTAAACTGTAGTAAACTCATTACTTTGTAATAATGAACCTATTATACTTTTGTATTACTAAATCAAAATTAAAAAGAAATTTTTAATAATTAAAATATTAATACAATGGAAAGAACAACAAACATATCAAGTAAATATGATTAGAAATAAACATAAGTTTGATAAATAATATCAATCATTTTAGAGAGATTTCTTAAAACATCAACTTCTCAGAAGTCAGTAAGTCTTTAAACTGTCAGATTTTGTATGGTATAAGAGTGATTGAATAATAGTTGCTTTCTTTGTTGCCAGAACGAGCTAAATTTCGCTCCATATAAACAGATATTCTCGAGGAGGAAAGTATTGAAATATTTATCTGCTATGGCTAGAACTAAGCAATGAAGAAGACGGCAGACTAGAGAATAGATTATATTTGTCGGAAAAAACATTAGTGCTTCAGACTAAAGAGAGAAAAAAAAATGTTGCGAGGAGTAATCCAGTTGTGAAAATCCCGTGCGACTCGGACAAGTGCAGGCAACTAGCAAAAGACCAGTAGTAGAGTATTGTGGGGGTTCTGGCGCAAAGACCCTAATTTTTCCAAGATAAATACAAATATTTACCGCCAGACTTCAAAATACCAGCCCTCGCCCTACCCACACCTTTTGTTTCGTAGATTTTTGGTTGGGCATTTTTGGTGATTCATTTTTTTAGGTCCTCGATTTGACATTTCTATTTATCCTGGAAAAATTAGGGTCTTTGCGCCATGACTCCCCACAATATTCTACTACCATAAATTGTTTGAGATTGTAAAGTTTAGATAAAATTATCACATTCAAGATTAAATTTTATTTTTTTTTTATCAGATTTAAGTTAAACATCATCTCCAATCGTTAATGTATCAACTGACTATATCAGAAATATTTCATCATCATGTTGATACAAATACAATTTCAGTTTTCCATTTCTTTTCTCCGGCACTCGAATAAATCTTTATTTATGAAGCGCATACTTATTCTCAGATGAATATACTTTTGATCAATCAAGGTCTATCGTTATTTTTGTATATATTTCTTGACTGGTCGGATCATGGAAGTTTTTAAACTTTTCTGATAATACTGCACTTAATTTATCAAGATTTTTGAAATATTCGAAATCATCTCCAGGAATCAGTGAAAGTTTTAGCTTATCGAATCCACCTTTATAGCAGAAGCCAGAAGTTTCATTTGTAATTGTAACGGTTAATGGTTTATTGTCAAGTAGAATATTTTTAATCTTGCAGTTATTGCTACCGGTCACTGTCAATGTTTCAAACATTATTCATTACGTTTAGACAAAATTTCATACCTAGTCCGACAACAGCATATCGAGAAATCATAGTCCAACTTCCGATATCCGATTGCAAGTGTATCAATTCCGTTTTTACAGTATCGTTTGTCATCAGAGTTACTTAATCCAAGTTCTATAATTACATCTGTTTCTAGTTTATGATGAATCGGTCTTATCGCCATTGTCCGAACACGACCAACATTTCCAGCAAACGCATATTCAAAATCATTGAACCCTATTCTGTTATCAACATATCCTCTCGGTATACCTTTTGCTCGTTTCTATATATTTTCGTTTGCTAATTTAAGACAATACAAATTCGATCGCAATCCAATAAACTCAGTTATTACCATGAAGTTTGTTTCGTCCTTGAATTTTCTAATTACCTTTTTATTTTCATTGTTCTGAAATCAGCCGTCCTTTGGATATTCTGACAGATCAAATAGTTCGCAATTATTATAGATTTCTTTGTAAATATCTTCTGTTTCTATTTCATATATGAACGAGTCAGTGTCTGTGAATAATAACTTACTGTTAGGCCACTGCTTTTTAACAAAATTGTAATGGAAATCATACATCAACCACTTTGATAAATCTAGAACCGCGGCACCAACATAAATCGATTTATTCAACTTAAATTTTCTTTTGTCTTTGTATTGTAACAAGATCTTCATTAAGATTTTCATACTAACAAAATCATCAGATGCAACAAGATTATTTCGACGATCAACATCATTAACAATTTCTATATTTACTCGCTTTCTGTTATTTTCCATAGTTTTTCCAAAGACACTATTGTTCATTAGCTTAAAGAAATTCTTTTCAAAATCTGTAGTTGCTATTGCTCTTCAGTTTGTATTAGAATCAACATAACATTTCATACATCGTGATTGTTTAAACTTTAACACACGATGAACATTATGCAAAACCAAACCAGCATCAATCGCTTGTTTCAGATTTTTGTAATGAATTACATCGCGCTTTTTGTAAAGTAAATTTGGAACAAGTTTATTAACCACAGAATTTGTTCCTTTTCCTGCTACTGCTCGTTGTTCATCCGTTAACAAACTATAATCGACTAACATTGACTCAGCACAAAATGAATAATTATAGTGTAGTTCGTGCAGCGCAACATGATAATCTAGACCAACTTCAACGAAATACGAAACATCATCCGAAACTGGTTTATCAGTTTCTCGTAGAAACTGATCCGGACTTATCCAATGAAATCCGCTAACTGGCATTGGTTCAGACATCGCATAATCGTACAAATTATTTATACAAATATAAATTATATATTTCGAAGGAAGATCTTTATCAAAGACTTTCATGTATTTGTTATTTGCTTTCGCATATTTTTTTTTTTTTTTGTTTGTTATAACGCTTATTCAACCTCGGATTCATCGCTCAAGAAAGTTAAACATATCAACATCAGTTAATAATTCCAGCTTTACACTACTGAACTTTAGTGACGTATCCCAACCAAATCCAGGTACAGAATAATACCAACACGGATCCAGACCGTGATTGCTGTAGGTGACTCTCCTAAAGATCAGGAATACATTAGCTAGCAATAGAACGTCGGTTATCAAGTACAAATCGCGATAATCGACGAATGTTTTACAATCAAACTTGTTCCAGATCTCTTGTGCGTACTTGCATTTCGTTTCTGTAATATCTTCCATTTTTAGTTGCGAACAAAACGCACATCGATTTGGTAATTGTGTTTCATCGAACTTAGACCCATCATCAAGAAAATCATAAGGAAATATTCCTTTCCGCGTTAACAACGTATGCTTTTCTCCGAAATAATTTTTCAGATTATCAATTCTAGTACAACCTTCCACCAGTTTATAAAGACTCGCTGCCATAAACTGGAGACTGTCAATAAATTTCAACTTACTTAACATAACTGACATATACTTTTGAAAGTTGTTCGAAATACACTTTACGTTTTTGCTAAGTTTTAACCGTTCTTTCACAATAGCATTACCGAAAGCTTCTACAATAATATGTGAATCATATCCTCTGAAATTGTGCAGGACAACCGGAATAAGTTCTGGAGATTTGTAATGTAAGTTACATTTGTCATGTGTCACACCACGATAACATCCTGTCAAGTGACAATGGTCTTTTACTCTATCATCATCCAATTTCTTTTCACAGAGAGGACAGAATTCTGCTGTAATAAAATCTACTTCTTGTTCTTTCGTCAACTGTTTCATTTTTACAGTTTTTTTTATAAGATACGCGTAATAAGATCCGCTTCATTAATCAATCGTTTTAATAACCAATTTGCAGGATCTACTCCACAATAAAACTGAACAGGTTTGATGAACTAGGATCTACTGCACAAACAGTTTTATAAGCGACGCCACAAGGAACGCGGTTTTGTGTTTTTCTTGTACTAGATCGATCAGGATTATTTTCAGCACCAAGTACATTTTGCAAAATAAATTCAAAATCAGCATAAACTACAAACGGCACTTTCATTTCATGCTTGTCGTTTTTGAATTGCAGTATATTAGTGGTTTTATCTGGCACCGTTATATGTTGGACATCGGAGCAATTGAGCAAACTTTTTTGTAGTTCTTTTTCACCTACACAACCGTGCAGGCATCTATAACAAAAGCGTTTTGCTTTTTTGTGTTTGTCATACTGTTTTCCAACAAATTCATTAAAAATTTTAATCTAAACGTAATGGTTTTGATAGCACAATAGATTTATTGTTTTTTGTGATGCGGTTTTTGAAATATACCGCGGATAGATCTGGTCACGATCATCAACTCCGAAAACGTTTATTTCACCGGGCAATAGGTTAACATTATGTTGCTCGAACTTTGGTATTTGGTTTTCAGCAACAGGAAAATCTATTTCATTAAAGTTTAACTTGTGCACGTGTGGAATATATTTGTTAACACAAAACGCATCTTTATCTGCTGGAAATAATGCAGAAACTAACGCCCACGGAAAACAACGGTCATCTGTATTTTTAACGTTGATACAACATTTTGTGTTTTTTTTTATTTTCGCAATGAATTATATTTCATTGTGTGAAACAACTTTTCTGATATCATCTCAAACTTCCATCCCGATCCAGATGCAGTATATTCCTCAATTTTTTTTCTCCAGATTTCTTGATGAATTTCGTCGGACAGCGTCTTAAGATCGGTTCCAATTAACACACGTTTAGATTTTGTTGTAATATAAGGATCAGCAAGTGATTCATCAGAGGTTGTTTCAGTTACCTTCAATTTTGTAAGTAGAACATGATACTGAACTCGAATCTTTAGTCCGCGATGTTTGTCAAAATCGCGCTTGATTGTTGGTTGTAGTAGATAAAACAGATTTGTAGAGGAAAAGTTTGTTGGGACAGGTTGATTGTCGAAACTTGTATGTGTTGTCAAATCGTACAAACTCAGTTGCAATTTAATGTTGGAGAAATGTTTTGTTTTTTTTGTTATTGAATCAAGCTCTGTTTCGCAATATCGCGCAATTTCAACATAATATTATATATATATATATATATATATATATATATATATATATATATATATATATATATATATATATATATATATATATATATATATATATATATATATATATATATATATATATATATATATATATATATATATATATATAATTAATTTCTAATGGGATGTCAAAATAAGTATAATTGATCAAATGGAAAACCTAATTTATAATGTCTGAAAACTACAATCACTCGATTTTATGTCACGTGTCAACGAAACCAAATATTATGACGATCATCCCGATAATCCATTTTGGTCCGGTAACATGCTGGGCTTGGTCATTAACAATAAAAGCAAGTCTCCTTTTGGCAAGAAAACACAAGTGGGGTTACCACCTTTCTGTGATACGAACAGGTGAAGAAGATTATGCAAAAATCCTAAGAAAAGATTTCATCTACACTTTATTCTGCGGTAAATGTCGAACAGGAATACTAGTCTATCAAATTAACGGTGAAATTACTGATGATAATATCGCAAATTTAAGCTTGCAAAATGAGTTTCAGTCACATATTGCATTTGATTTGTATGAGTCAAATGACCAGGGGGTAATCAGAAGTATCAAAACGAAAAAAGTAGTTGGAAATTTACACAAAAAATGGATTTTTGCAAGTGGTTATTAGAGGAATTAAATCCGATCGAGTTTGTTACAGATCTCACCGTTTTGTTTATGATGTTTTTAACGGATCAATTCCTAATCGTTTTTTAATTAATCACATCAACGGTATTTTAACGGAGAATAGTATTGAAAATCTTGAGCTAGTGACTCAAAAAGAAAATGTTAGAAAAGGAAAAGGCGGTGGTATTAATTTCAGATGTCCCGCAAAATCTGTTTCATCAACAAATCTTGAAACAACGGAACAAATGAAATTTAAATCAATTTATTCTGCCGCAAAGCATTTTAGCATTTGTCCATCATAAATTAAATTTGTTGCGGACGGACGAACAAATTCCGTGACATCAAATGCAACATTCAACAGAATCAGTTTTAGATATGATATTTTAATATCTTTCAAGATTCTGACTAATTCTTGTCCGCTAATGCATATATGCGCGTGAATCGTTATTGCTTCTCTATCATACGTTACATAAAAAACTATATTGTCTTGTAGTTCTTTTTTCTGTTTCACTAAGAAGCGCTTTATCATTGCCGGTATTTGCTAACATTAGATTAACTGTAACAGATTCTCCGGCATTTGTTTCAAAGCTTTTCGAATTGCTTTTTCAAGTTTATTTCGGTTAAGAATAGTTGCTGGCTCGTGAAATCGAATCATCTTTATTCTGTTGTATCAGATAAAAGTGATTGTTATAATGTTGATGATGAAACGGTTAGCCGAACTTTATCGAGAAGCTGATAATGTACAAGAACAAAGAAACGATCGCAACCCACTATTTGCTTTTATCAACCCGAACACTCAGAACAAGATCAAGGTGAAGTTGGTCCTAGAAATCCTCCGTGACGTGCCAATGCCGTTACCTGAGCGACTGACACATTAAGTATGAATAATTTTCCTTCGACCGCTTTGCGATTGAGTTTTGTTATTTGTTGTTTCGTCAACACCAACTTGATTGGTGCTCCGGATGCTGATATAAGATTAATTTTGAGAGATACCGCTTGTCGTTTAGCAACCGCGTTTGAAAATTTCTTAATTTGTCTGGGCATTAGATTTATTTCTTGCGAAATGTATTTCATTGCTATGCTATTTGTCAGACAATGTTACACTTGCACGGTCATCCGACCTCGTGTTGCATCGATCGACAAGAACCTATCAGATACAGCAAAGTGCATACGCGTTATAAGGAGTGCCAGGTAAAGCTCCTAGGTCCATGTAACTTCGATGTCGGCGGTTGATCCAATAGCTCGTTCGGAATGTTTTGATGCGTCAACGTAAAAGAGCGGGTAAAGTGTCCTAAACTCTTCGATTGATATCTGTGATCCGCTATCAACGTCCTGATATTTTTGCATGGTTTCCATGAGATACATGAACACGCATGAAATGTTTCTATCAGCATCAGATGGAAAATTACATTCGATTGCTCGTTCGGGGTATTTTATCGAGTTTATTCGGACGAAGATGCGTCTAATATCGGGATTATAAATACCAAATTGTTTTGTAGTTGACTATTACGTCGTGCTTGTTGTTGAAGCACAATAAACACATGCCTTCGCTCGGTGCTGTTGCAATACACCAAGTGTAATCGGTTGTAATTGGAATAGCTGTTTGATAAATTTTGTTTTGCATGAAATACAGTTTCTTGGTGTACGTGGTCAATATTGACTCAAGTTCTATTGAGTTATCGATCGATGGAACAATTCGTGGCATCCACAACGTGAGTTTGGAAATCACAAATTGTACATCAGCTCCACCAATTCTAATCACACATTCGCTTTGATCGGCTCGGTCTAGAATAAGTGCATGTTTAAAACTTCGGAATATCTTATTGTAATCACGACAAAACCCAAAAATTGTGCTTATCGGCAGCATCATTGTTATTTACTTTGATTCGCTGGCAAACATTTTACATTTGGCATAACCCTTCGTTATAAAATTTATATTTTAACAACAGTATTGTCTGTAATACGGTTTGCTATCGCTAACATTGCAGTTCCATCAGCCGCAGCGTCTGGTGGAGCAGCTACAAGAAAATTACAGGCTGATGTCAAAGCGGTCCTTGTAGCATCTGCAGCTGGAGCTCCAGCAGCAAGTTCAGGAAAAGTAGCAAATTCTCTTGGATTAGCTACACCGGTTCCGATATCTTTGAACTACATCATGTTTGTTGCGACTGATCTTGAATAATCTTCTCTATACGAAACAATGTTTAAAACAGTACTTGCAATTGGCAAGTGCATTGAAATATCTTCTACGGTTTGATTGGCAAGTTGGTAATAAGTTGTGAATAAGCCCCAACCATTGTTAACAAGTGCAACTTCAGCTCCAGCTGCAATATCACCTCCAGCTGCGTTTCTTAGGTCTCACTGGATAGTTTCGTATTTTGACACCACCCTAATTTTTAAGGTAGAAGGCATGAGCCTAATTATCACAATCCTAGCATTTATAAATTCACACAGAAGCTAAATCTGTAAAGTGGTTTATATTTACTTTGAGATAGGCTTGAAAATGTGTTGGTATGTTTTGTGACTGCCTGTCACAGTTAGACTAGTATTGGAGATCAAATGCATAACTTGGGCTGCAAATGAGCAGCCGACTTGGCTTACGTATTTACATGTGTCTGCTACAGAGGTAAATATCTAAAAATCTAGATGGTTGAAGGGTGATGAAAAGTATGCTAATTTGTTATAGTAGTAGTGAACTTTAAAGATTAATAAGGTACATACTGATTCTTTTAGCCGCCTTGTCGAAGGAAAATTTTCAAAATAGCTCTTTCCTGTCAAAAATAAATGTAAAAAAGATGGGTTGGTGGTAGTATCGGTTCAGTATAAAAGCCACCAGTTGCATAAGGAATTAACCTTAATACCTCAGTCAGAATCTTACAAGCATCCTTTCAACAAAAATCATTAGTTTTTATTTGTATCTTTAAAGTAATATTATTATCATTTTTCTGCAATAGGTCATTGTCGGAAGAAAATTTGCCCCCCAAAAAAACTGTCCAGTGAGACATTATTGATCCACATACTTCAAGTATGGCCTTGTGCGGCAACAGAAACACATCTTCATTGCGTGTGTCAAACGTTCTGGTGCCCATTTTATTTGGATTGTTTCAATTTTCATCAAGATACTCAATGTATTCGAATTCGGTTGTTGAGTTACTTCTTCGGTAGGGTTAAGATAATTTTTAATAGACATTCTTTATCTGTAGTTGTCACAAAGAAATCAAGTGACTAGAAAGCGGCATTATCTATCTTTGACCTGGTTTTCATTACAAATTTCCGCACAATTCTTCACCGGACGGGGATGACAATTTGTTTATTATATTTATCATAGCTCGTGCTGCATCTGGTGTTGGTGCTATTTCTGATATTACTTTTTTTATCTGCGTCCGATGGAACTGGAGTACCTTTAATTTTATCTGCTATCTTCTGTCCAATTGCCGTAAATGCTGCAGATGCAGCGCCAGTTGCAAACGCTTTTGATGCGTCAGTTGTAATTGGTGCAACTTTATTTGCAATTCCTGGAAGATTTTCAACTATTTTAGAGACTATATTTCCGAAAAATCCTCCTACTATCTTTCTTCCATAAATTTTTCTTTGTTTCGTCTTGTTATACAAAACTGTATGATAAAATTCATTTACTATAAACTTTGTTTACTATGCCCAAGTTTACAAATCTCACATGTAGGTAGTACGTTACAATTTCATTGTTAAGATCAAGTTGTCTACCTGACTGATCTGTAATCTTCATTGTGGTTGATGATATTTGATTTTCTAGATTAGTTGGATGATGTATTATCTGACGTGGTTCTACCTGCATCAATGAACCTGGTGGAACATCTGGAGAAAATCTATATATTATCTGACCTCGACTTCGACGTGCAGTATAAGAACCTGATGCAAGAGAACAATCGAGATTGTATTTACTTGCGTTATGCTAACCAGAACTTCACCATCATATGATATTGTTTGTGCGGCAACTGATCTATATTGTTGGTTGTTAAATCTGAACACAGAAGCGATGCTAGTTGCTGGAAAAATCAACAAGAAATTGTTTTACATCCAATTATTTCGCTCACTTTTTCTCTAAATTTCTCGATAACATCTTTTTCAATTAATTTTGCCATTGTTGAAAAGTTCTTTCTTAGATTATATTCTTTTGTGTCTTCTTCATTAACAACTTTGAGGAAAACTTTATAATAGGTTTGGGCGATAATACCCTCTCCAGCTAAATTAAAAAAATTTTAAGCTCCATTTATTTCTTTCGCCGATTTTATATTTTATATTTCTTTTAGCTGTGTTTTTTACAGTCCTCATAAACGTATTATCAATTTTATCTCTCTCAGCGTTTGTCAATTCTTTGATTCCTCGCATTCCGTTTAAGCTTATTCCGAACTTTCGGTCGATATTGGGTTAAAGATGCATTTTTCATAATATTTTTTTATTATTTGCTTCCTGTTAATATCTTCGATAAGTTTTTGACTTCGCGCTTGTTCAGAAATTATTATATTTTGCTGCTAAAATTTATGTATAATTTCTTCCTGTCGTACTCTTGGATCACCAATTCATTCAGAAAGTTGTTGTATGCCAGTTTCCTGCTGTTCCTTAATCAACCCCAACAACCCTTTTTCGGTCAGTTTTTTAAGTTCCTCCGTAGATAACGTAGATAAGTCAGGTTGTTTGCCTAATACAGCTTCGGTAACAGGTTTGAAACGTTTAGCGGTTTCTTCAGCCACTTGAACTTGTCCTCGACGCTCTTGCTCGACTTTCTATTTAAACGCGGCTCTTGTCGCAGTGAATTTTCCTTTAGTAATTCAAGTTTTCTTTGGTCCATGTTATTTATTATTGTCATACAATTTTATAGAAATCGGTAAATACAACAACGAAACATTTTCGTGGATTTCTTACAAGTTTATCGAACAAGAAAAAGTTGTACTTGTTTGTGGATGCCGAGCCACTTGTGGGTTCATGATATAGTTCGATGAATTTGACTTTTGTTACGTCACCGCATTGCTCATGTGCTATGTTTCTCACATCAACATTGTCAAGCCCTGGAAATAATATAAAGCATCCTGTATTTCTTCTGATGAAACGATCAATGTTGTAGAAAGCTTGTGCTAGATATACTGCATTACATTTTCTGTTACGCGACAATGAGAAATAAGATTTTATCTTGTTCATTTCGAAATTGTTCAAAGGAATGTCGTCGAACACAATTATTTCTTGTTCGTCAGAATCTAGTTGTTCGACAGGAACAAGTTCTTCCGGTTGCTTGATAATAAAAATATCTTCACCAGCACAAAGTTTATTGTTTAGTTTAGGATAGAAATACAGAAGGGACCATTGTTAGAGCGGTCTTACTCAGAAGGAACGCAAGAAATTGATATGACGGATATTCCATTGGAAAAAAGACCATCAATGGTGACGATAATGGTATCCTAGAAACAAGGAAATTCAGCTCCAGCGGATGCTTTAAACTGGAACGGGATACATCTGAAGACCAAAAAGAACAGAACCCATAATTCCATACGGACGCAAGGAGATAGCAGGAGAACTAGTCACTATTAAGGAACCATCACCCATTCTGAGGAAAATAAAGAATGAAACGGAAGAACTACATATATCAGACCTGCCATACGAAATCTCCTAACAATACCGGTAGAAAGGATTCTGGAAATAGATAAAGAGCAGATAAGGCAAATGAAACCATTATTGTTTGGATGGCTTTCTCGTGAAGACGTGGTACAAGAAATGTATTTACTACCGAAAATGTAAGCATTTGGGACAACAAGGCATGCGCCAAAATATTGTCCAAAACAGAAAGAGGATAGGAAAACGAAGGAGAGGAGAGAACAAACCCACATCAGTGAACGTTTGATTTATTCCAAATTGAACGCTAAAGAATCGGAAAAGGCAAGAAAACAAAAAGAAGTATTCCTAACAAAAAGGGAGAATGAGAAAATACAGCACACACACACACACCAAAGAATACAAGGAAGACAACCAGGATAAATTTGGAAAAAGTCCAACTTAAATTTAAGGACAAACAAATATAAAATATTAATGTTCTTAACACACTACCAGCACATACTGACCTCAGGCCAGAGGCCACTCTTCTAATTTATCTTGCTCGAATAAGGAAAGAAAACCTGGCCAACAGACAATTGTCTGAAGGGAAAAAAGTACTGACGTTTGACCGCAAGATCTCCAGCTTGGCTAAAAATGAAACATGAAAAGAACCTCCACAAAATTGCCTACTCTTTATAATCATACAGTAACGCCTTCAGTATTTCAGAACGTTTACAGGGGGGCATCTCTAAAGTTCTAACTAGCTATATATGCTGGTATGGACTAAAGAGTTGGACACAGATATTACACGCGCAACGCCGAGCTGCCAAAACAGTTTTACACGAGTGATTCTAGTATCTACAAAGAAGCGTAATGATTTGGTTGCGCCATTCTATTGATTCACATGATGAAATTTGTAAGTAGATTTAAATGTTGTTATGGGGTTTAACGCCATTTTTCAGCACAAGATCAGCTATACATGGCAACCACTATAACTGGTGGAGGAAGAACCCGGGAAAACCGGGAAAGAACCACGGCGTCATGGGAAGCTAATGGCAAGCTTTTTCACGCACCCACACTGGCCGAGCCAGAGACTTGAACCCACACAGACAGAGGTGAAATG
>JAECUM010042396.1:0-40777 GCA_016617855.1 Megalonaias nervosa
TAGAAATTAGTTTTGATCTAATAGGATATTTCATTCTGATGTTTATATTCGTGTAATAATTTAATTAATATATATTCTAAGGTACACAAATATTATTTTCCAATGGGACCTAATCCAAAATGACATCCTTGAAGAGTATATTGTCTTCAATTTTGGAGCCCACTTCTTTATTTCACTTACTCTGTTTTTTGTGGGGAAAATCTTCCTTTAACTTTTCATTTTCATTAACTAGATTTTCCTATTTTCTTCCTTTTCCTTATTTGTAGCAAGTAGGAATCCGGAATGACTGTAGATAGATGAGAATTAGTTACCAGGTCGTCATGCGAGTGTGTCTGCTACGCACAAGTGCATATAACACCGATTCAGCCGCATCATTTTTGGTGATGCGTGCTTAGTCGTGAAGGAATATGGGCTGGTGCGTGCAGGCAAGGCGATGGGTGCCGTTTTCCCGCGGACCTGGATTCGAATCTCCGTAGAGTACGAATTAAAAATTCTCTAACCTGTATAATAGTATTATTTGTATTAAATATTAATTCTACCTACTATTATCAAGCATTCTTCTATATAATCCAGGGATAGCACTTTCCGTTCTCTCTGGTGTATATTTATAATTATATATATATGCTCATTTTTTCCTAAAATCAAATGTATTAGAACATAACTGTATCTTCCATAGATTTCAAACGAGTATCTTATAAGCAAATGCTATTATTTCTTTTACTCTTGGAGAAATCAAGACATTGTTTCTCTTTGTGTGCATTCCCTGTATCTCGAAAGATTGCCGATGATAGTTTTATTATATTATCAATAGTTAAAATTTTGGGGAAGTGTAAATTATTATGTAATAGAAGATGGCAGTTTGAACTGGCAGTTGTATCGGTATATTGATATACAGACAGCAGTAACATTCAATAAATGAAGATACTACTAACCATTGCTGTTGTTATGATCTCTAAATAAGTGTATGCAGTCTGATCAAGCATTAAAAGAACGATGAAAAATTTGGAAGAAAAGTGATTAGGAAAGTTGTGTAAAACAGAGTATTAAAATAAAAGCTCAAGTTTGAGAAACACATCGTACGGTTCAATGATAATGTTAATATTTTATAAATTTAATACAAAGTGTAGAGAATTATAATACATGTATATGCTCTGTTGACTCTAAGCTAATATCAAACCTATCAAATCATTAAAAGAAACCAGGCTAGTAGCAATAAGTGGTGGTAAGCAGAGAAAATGGCAGACGGTGGGGGGGGGGGGGAATGACGCAAGAAAACCATGGAACCGTTGGAATGACCAACGAATGTAACATAAACTATATGTGACACATCGTAATGTTTTTACGTGCTAGAAAATGTGAATATATTCATTTGATTTTTTTTTAGTCACAATAGCAATCGGGATGGGGGTGGCGGTAATCGACCAAATGGCGAGAAGACCAAGTGAAAATGACGCAAAAAAATATACAAGGTAGCTAGTATTGACAAAAGATCTTGAATATGTAGTTGTTTACTAATAATATACTGAAATTGTATTCTTTGGTTGAGCCTCTTCGATGTAGCAGAAATGGTTATACCTTTAGCTACTTTTTACACAGAAACTGTATTAATATCAAAATATTTCCAGCAGAGTACATCGAATTAAACTCTTTTGTTTCACCGTATCTAGACTGAATGATTTCACTGGTCTTGGTGCTTTTTTGTTTTCCAGCTTTTCCACGTTTACTGTTCTCACTTGTAGTGATTGCTTGAAGATTTTCAAGGTTGTTATTTTTTCTATTTGAGTTAATATGATCAATCACGAGACCTTCACTGATTACGCAACTGAAACACTCAAAACTAAATCTGCGGCCAAGATAAGTTTTTACTTTTTTACTTCCAGAACTTCCAATGCCGATCATAATGTCACCAATTATATTGATATTTCCTACAATTTGTTTTGGACGACAATGTCGTATAACACCCGCTCTGCTCGCTTCGTAAATTAGTAAATATCTATGAAGAAGTTTTGTACGACCATCGATCACAGGATGAACAACTACGACAACTTAAATCGTTAATCAGATGACAGTCTGACAAAATTCAGTGTAAAATACTGCGTACCGTAATTTCAGAGACTGTCAGATTTCTGGAAATTATGGCACCATAATGATCTAATAGTTGTATCCTGGAAAAACATCCGTGATGCACTTCAGCGTAAGTGATTGAGCTTCACAAGGAAAAATTTCCTGATTAGCTAGTTCCATTATGTTATCGACCAACACATACACGCAGACAAAATATACTTGTTGATATTCCAGGAACGGAGATAAAACAGAAACTCGTTCTTAATGATATCGGCAATGTTCCAGTAGAGGCTGTACAACAGGTGTTATTGTTAAACCTATCGTGCTGGATTTTGAGATATGCATTAACAATTCATTTCTTCTCAGGGATTAACAATATCAGATACCAATATCTGGATTGTCGATGATCGCCTAGAATGGTCGAATTTAGTTCATCTGGCTGCGTCCAGAGTAACAAAATTACACAGGGTTGTCTTCGTGCTGGAGTTGTCATGTCGGAGAATATCTGGATGGCCCCGTAACGTCTCCCATGCGGCATAAATCTTTGGAAAATATTCGTCAGTTATGTCGTTGAGATCTTGCTGCATTTTATCCATGCTCAACCGGGGTAGTTTGAATGTAGACAATTGGGCTTCTGTGATCTTAAAATAATCGAGAAAACTGGTTTTGTATTTTCTCTCCCTTAATACTATCACATTATCACTCATGTGAATTGCTGATTGTATTACGGATTTTTGAAAGAGTTCTGCAAAGAGCTATTTGAGATTACTAACAAGCTAATGTCAAGGAACAAATGTACACCACTTCCAGCTACCTTCTCTCTAGTCAACCTTCCGGACCTGTTTGCAAATTTCTTCCGTGACAAAGTACAAACCATCAGAGATAAACTTGACAACACAATTTCAGTTGACTTGGCGTCGCCATACAGTTGCAATACAGAATTTCAGCGGCAACCGTTAACAGCATTTGAACCTGTCTCTATGGATTTAGTACGTACAATCGTGATGAAGAGTGCACCAAAATCATGTGAACTGGATCCGATTCCGACGTCACTGCTGCTAGAGTGCTTGGACCCAATACTGCCTTCACTAACTGATGTTATTAATACATCTCTCTCATCTGGGGAATTCCCATCATTTTACAAAACTTCCATTGTAAAGCCTCTGCTGAAGAAACCAACACTCGACCATAATGATTTAAAGAACTACCGCCCAGTTTCTAATCTCCCATTCATGTCAAAAATCTTAGAAAAAGTTGTTCTATCCCAACTTGTATCACATCTGAATTCAAACAGTCTTTTTAGCAATGTACAGTCTGCATATCGCCCTTGCCACAGTATTGAAACTACTCTTCTGAAAGTAGTCAATGACCTTCTCTCTGCTTTGGATGGCGGAAAGATTACAGTCCTCACTCTACCTGACTTGTCTGCAGCATTTGACACTATAGACCATGATATATTACTTCACCGTCTCCAGCATGTATTTGGCATTCATGATACGGCCTTACTATGGTTCAAGTCCTACTTGGTCAACAGGACACAAATTGTGTCCGCAAATGGAAAACACTCCAGCCTAGTTGATCTATGCTGTGGTGTTCCACAGGGGTCTGTTCTTGGACCTGTTCTCTTCATTCTATACACTCAGCCACTCTCAAGTGTCATAGATCATCATCCAGTGTCTCACCAATTGTATGCTGATGACACCCAAATATACAAATCTAGCCATCCAGCTGAAGTTGAAGCTACCATCCAAGGCGTAGAGAGGTGCATTTCCGATGTGAAATCATGGATGACATGTAACAAGCTGCAGATGAATGATGATAAAACTGAAGCCATCCTGATTACAGCACAAAGACTTTCTCATTCACATCCTTTACCTCAGACAATAAATATCAGCAACACCAACATTAAATTCCCACAGTCAGTACGAAACCTCGGTGTCACTCTTGACAGTACTCTCTCATTGCATCAGCATGTCATGAACATATGCAAGGCTGCATATCTTGAGCTGAGACGAATCAGCTCCATTCGCAAGTATCTTTCAGTTGATGCCACTAAAACACTTGTGTGTTCCTTAGTACTTTCAAGACTGGACTATTGTAACTCAATTCTGTCTGGTTCGTCTCAATATCTACTTCAGAAACTTCAAAAAGTTCAAAATACAGCTACTCGGATCATCCTTAGAGTACCACGATCAGAGCACGCCTCTCCCCTGCTCTGTACCCTACACTGGCTATCCATACGATCGAGAATTAAACACAAAATTTGTTCTCTGTGCTACGTTTCACTGACGGGCTCCAGTCAAACATACCTATCTGACCTCACCCATGTTTACACACCTGCAAGATGTTTTCGCTCCTCTTCTGACACCCGTATTCTCATTATTCCCACTATGAAGATGAAATCATATGGACAACGCTCTTTTGCATACCAGGGCCCAGCAACGTGGAACGAATTGCTCACTGCACTTAGACACAAAGACACAGTGATCACATTCAAGAGCGCTCTTAAAACTCACCTATTTCAACTCCAAGAACAGACTTAAAGACCTAATAATGTATCCTTGCCTTAAACATTTACAGCACATTTTCTGTTTCTACTTTAGTGGTGTTTGTTTTTTATTTTTGTAATCATATCATTATATATGTTTTTTGGGGTTTTTTTTAAGTGTTGTCAAATGTTGTAAAGCGCTTAGAGCTTCTAAAGGTTAGGCGCTATACAAAGTCCTCCTCATTATTATTATTATTATTATTATTATTATTATTATTATTTCGCACGGTTCAGGTGCTCTACTGCCCTGATGACTCTGAGTCTAAGATCATCATTTGGATATTCAACTATATACTGCTTAAAGAGTTTCACAGATCTTTTTGTATTTTTTATGTTCCTGCACTATTTTATCTACGAAGTCTTCGGTAGAAACTCCACCCTGTCTGCGCCATTCCTCTTTTGCGTGTGAATTCGATTCCGTACACTTTACATCGTTAAATAGCAGCAATAATGTGTTTTCCAACACCACTAGAAGATGGTATAACTTCTCCATTGGTTTCCCGCATAACGTCTACAGCCCACCATTGTTTATAATTTTCATACTCTGAAAAATATCTTAACTATTGTTTGTCTGTCAAATAATCAGATCGCGCTGGTTGGGGCTGTCCATTATAAATCGGCGCTTCCAGCGGCCATCCTATCACGTTTCTGATTGACGATATGTATACGTCAGTGGTGTGATCCGGCATCGATATTTCAACGGCGACATTCAACGTTGGCTCGTGTATCTTGATAGCGATCTTTGATTCTTTACCTGTTATTGATTTGATTCTCCGTTGAAGTTCATCATTGATTTCTTCGATTTGGTATGATCCTCTTGGGACGGTAACGACTTCCCAGGTTGGGGCTTGCCCACCAGCTGCATCAGCGGCAGTTTTATGTAAGAATACCAGTGAATTATTAGCGTCTAATCCACACAATAATTTTTCTCTGATATTTGGCCAACTACAATAAAGTCGTAATTGTGCCAGTGCGATTTCAATTGTCCGAACATTAGGAGCTTTTATCAGAGTTGGAAAAACAATATCGAATTCTGTCCGTGTTGACGGCGCTGATATCATTGTGGACGTCGGCGGCGTTGTGTTATTGATTATCTGCTCCAGTCGTGTGGTTATTTCTGTTGTCATTATTATCTAAATGTTTGATTCTAAATGTGACGCTGGCAAGTTTGCGTTCTTGCGATACCGATAATGAATATCCCTAATTTCAGCAAATTCATTGTCTGATATTACCCCGTCGTTTAAACCCTCTGACAGTATCGGTTATATATTTATGCACGCATATGTCACAGCGTAACTTATTTCGATGTGCTAGTGCAATTTTGTACTAGTACATGTAGATATTGTTTTTGCATAATATTGAGTATACCAGCAATACCACCAACAACAGAGACACCAATTCCAACCATAAGTGGTATCACATGCGTCGCTGATAACGTATCTATTAACGATGTTTTCAGCGAGGAAACCGCGTATGCAACATTTCTATGACGATGATTCGTCTGCGACATTGTTTTTATTTTATCATGTGCTCGTCGATAATTTCTTTCAGCTACGCCTTCACGCACATGCTTGATTATACCAGAAGGATTGTGTGGGATTCATTACGGTATATGCTAAATTACCAACTGAGGATTTTTCGTTACTGACGCCACTAATATACGATTGAGTTTAATAGTTTGTCTAATAGATCAAATATGAATGTTTCCTCGAGATCCTAATTTAACATGACTAAGGCGGTTCCGGAAAATGTATCGGTGAAAGGGCCACACGAATTTGTCGTATATATCTCAATTTAGACGGGCCCAACATGGATATCCTATACAATCCTGTAACCTCAGCAGAATATCTGATAGAGTTGTTTTGTTGTGTCCATCTTCCCGATCCAGACGCTACTGTGTATACCATGTTGATGAACGGAGTCGTGTGAATTACAGCATCAGCAATCTTTTTGATTTTATCGAGTTTAGTGTTTATCGAATTGATTTTGAGTTGATGTTGGTGAGCTCATTGATAATAATTTCGATTGTGTTTTAACGTTGACTACATCAGCAAGTTGTGTGTGAAGTTCAGAGAGCTTGGTGTTGACGACCTTCGGATTTCCAAAGAAATTATTTATGGTTCTATTTATGTTTCTACGAAAATTTGCAAACTCGGTTATATAATTAGTATATTCAGATCTAAACGTGAAAATTCCATCATTGTCACTAACGAGGTCATCATCAAGGTGTTGCTGTTGTCCATGTAATTTTTGGTGGTAGCGTCATTGTTTGATTCTGGTTTTCTTAAATTAGCAATGTTATTTCCGTTCATGTTGAGATCGCCAGTCATTGTATCATCGGCTTTAGCAACGTATTAATTGATCTCAGTTCTGATCGTGGAGTTGTTGTTGTCCACGTATCTTTTTGTTGCCACGTCATCCTAAGATTTCGGTTCTCTCACATTGATAATTGTATTTCTGCTCATGTTGAGATCGCCATACATTATATCTCCAGTACTTCTACTACGTTTAGTAATCTGTCCAATGATTGTTAGAAGTGATTCATTCGAGTTCTTAATTTACCTGTTTTAATAAACACCACTAAGTTATCTTCGGTCGCGCCTGGAACTCGCAGAATAATATCTGTCAAAGGGATATTGCTCGTCTTTAACCGTTCTTGCTGATCCTGACAAACAACAACTTCATTTGTGTCAACATCGGCGAGACGCAAACGATCAGCGAGTTCATCTCGTGTTGCATATTTGCATAAATCAATGTCACCCTCGGGCTTGCCTTTAGCAGATCTTCCATAAATATTTACCATAATAAACTCTTAATCTGTTTAAAAGGACGTTGGACGGCTATGGTGTCTGGTGGTATACTCATGCACAACTTTATGAGGCAGTGCAGATGACCTTGACACGGCATTAAGTACAGCAAGTACTTCTGGACCGCATGACCTTGACACAGCATTAAGTACATCAAGTACTTCTGGACCGCATATTGGTGGATCCGATATTGGTGATGTTGAATACCAGCTTGGTATCTCACCGGCTAGGCTACTATACCGTAAAAATTCTTTTTGGTAGCGACAATCTATAAGAATCAAACTAAACAACTCCACGTGGATAAACCGCGAATGCAACCCAATGAGTACCTGGGCCAGAAAGTCCATTGAGATTAATGATACCGGTTTCAACATGGTTTGGTTTTTCCGGTAATTGATCACGCATGAAAACTACTCTAAAGTTTTTTAATGTTTAATCACCGAGCAGTATCAAGTAAATCAAAATTGGACATGGAAAGCTTAAACGAAGCGTCCTTGGTAGTCTCAGACCTTGACCATACCGCATTCCTGGTAATGTTAGACTCCGTCCTTTTTGTTGAGTTGTTTATGCTGTGTTCTGTTGGTTTTTCGCTGCCATACCTTAAAGCTGTTCCAACAGCACGAAGTTCAGCTGCTTTTGCAACAGCTGGAGCCAATACTGTAAGTAGCACCGGTAACGCCGCTAGAAATAAAAATATACCGCCGGTTTATGTTGTGTCGCTAATAGCATTCGCAGAAAGATCAAGTCGAACGCCAGTTTTTGATTTCTTGGCGTCATTGTAGGGTTTAAGATGTTAAGTCAACGATAATTTATTTGGGACCAGAGCTATGTTTGCCCAGAAATCTTCTTTTATGCCGATTGTAGTTCTTTTAATCTGACCAGGTGTCAGAGTGACATTGACGTGATGATATGACATAATAACATCATGAATGATCTAATTGTATGTTTCCTACGGGCGCATCAGCGACTCCCATTCATCCACCAACACCTTGAAGCAACATTGTTTTATCTGACAACATAACAGAGATTGCTCTGTAAGAACCTGCAAAAGCTCGCACGCGTGCGTCAACGACTGACTGTCTGAATAAATCCAGATGTTCCAACAAGAAATAATAAATCGGATACAACGTCGCGAAATCCCACTGTGATATCTGCAGGCCGGAATCGCCATTCTGATCACGCACCATAAATCTCATTAAACTATGACACGCACGTGCAACGTTGTTTTAGTCAAAATTCACTATTATGTCTTCGGATGGTTCTTTATGCCTATGTATCCTCAGCGTAATCGTAGTCACCACTACTCTGTCAAAAATCATTGGGTTTTCTGTCTGATCATTATAGCTGGTGGCAAGCTGAAATATGTGTCGCCGTGCTGAAATTCCCTTCTGTAATGCGATCTGCCATGAAAATGCTTCTGCTGTGCCTGGAGCTGTGTCTGTGGTCATTGTCAGGCACGACAGTGTTGACTTGCCGCTGTTATTCATGAACGGTAATAATTGTTGTTCTTCTGTCAACGACAGAGTCATCATCAGCAACCATAATGCTAGTTTTGTTAGTGTTACTTTGCCAGCACCACTTCAACCAATCGCAGCACGCCAGAAAGTATCGTTGTCTTTGGCTCTTCCAATCAGTCCAACCGTATGTTTTGCTCCGAAGATAACTTTTCTAACATGTTTACATAATACAAATATATGTGACGTGGTATCACACATGAAAAATTCAGCATCTTCGTTAACCTGTGGTCGCCGTGTTGTATCATTACAGCTGGTTGTGGATCAACAGTGCTATCCCGTGTTAATTGTACCATGATATACTGCCTATCGTCAGGGTTGTCAGTAATTCAGTAATGTCCCTCGAGAACATCGTGGATGGACCGGCGGAACGTGGATATTCATGGGAATAACTTGCAAGACCAATAATTGTCGTAGCAACATCAACATCATCGAGACATGCTTTGATTTCTCTGCCATCAATGAAATATCTGGCACTATTAAACATAGCCATTATACCATTGTTAACAAATCCACATCGTTCATTTGCTGCATATGCGGTATCATCATTTTTTACAAGTTTACCATGAACTTCAATAAATGCCTAGGCGGGCATGAAATTCACCTTGCCTAGGCGGGCAAGAAATACCTTGATGTATCTTGGACATGTAAATCGATTTGCCCACTTTGTCTGGTTCTCGTGCTTCATGAGAAGAATATTGATAATCATGCACAGATTCATGTTTGAGTATTGGTGCGTCCATGTCAAATACTGGATCAGATAAATGTTTGAACATTTTTATTACATTTGCTGCTGTCTAAAACGACGTTACAACATTGATCAACAATTGGTTGATCAGCAACGACGACGGGCCAGACCGTTACCCGCAATTAGGTTTGCGGTTATGATTTTTTCTGTCTCGTCGGAGGCATGTTTTCTCACAGACTGAACGCCAGCTAGTTCTTTCAACTGCTCATTTGCAGCTTGATTTATTATTTTTCTGAAACTTGGTGGCATCACTTCGGTGCTGGCAGTTTTAGTGGAATGCTTGCGCTGGAATATTTTACATTCTGCTGTGGTTTTCGTCATACTAATCGCGCGAGTGTGTCTTTGATCGTCGAGAATGCTTTTACCAGCAACATCACCAATACCCTTATCAGGAACAACATCGTTGGTTTTCATACCTAATTGTTTTGCACTCGGGATAGCTTTTGGGGCTATCCTTCTAAATAAACCCTGAATAACGTCGCCGAGTCCATAACCGAAGATTATTTTATAAACCAGTAATCTTGAATTTTATCACCCTTACGCTTTCAGGTCCAGTTTGGGCATTATGCATAATGATGCCATTTTGTTAAACTCCGATCTATTGGATCACTCACTGTAGTAATCGTCGGTAATTTCATCGATCAGTGCCCGATGGATACTACTTTCCATGACGCCACCTGTAAATAAACGCTGACAAATAGCAGCTGCTTCACTGATGATTTCTTGGGAATTATTGCCGGCTCGTCTTCCACCAATAATAATTTCCAGTCGATCGCATCAGCGAGAATGTTATTGGGACAAAGTATAACTTGAGTCAACAGCGATTCAGAGATCAGATTAATACCACTTTGGTTCATACGATCGCGGGTGGCAAGGCCACATCCGGCAGCTTTATCTTGATCTACGCGAGGCGGCCGAAATTGTGATCTTCCGGGTGATAACATATCTTCAGGTGATAGCGATTTTCTATCTTTGTCCTGTTCCTCAAATTCTTTAAATTCATCCTCATATTTACGGCTGATTTGAGTTATACCATAGTACTTTCGAAACACGAAACACGAAACGAGACCAGATATTTTGGCGACATCGCCGGTCTCTGTATCGAATAGTTTACTACGAATTTGATATCCTGCTGCAGCAACATCTACAGGGATTTCTCGAAGCATTTTACGACCTTCTTAGGTAAATTTGACAGATGGGTTTCTACAGGTTTTGGTTTTGGTCCCTTACATCACCGATTTCAGCACGGGCTTGATCGCTACCCTCAATCACTTCGTCTTTTTCTTTCTGTAATTGTGGCTGAGCAGCAGTTATTTCTCGGATTTTTTAGTATTTTTTTAAAATACTTTTTCTGTTGATTTGCTTCAACGACGGAAGATCTTTAGTGGCTTTTGTGACTGGCTTAAATAACTGTTATGTACTCTACATAAATTCCACATGAGCATCCTGGCGTTGTTGTAACTGTTGCTTGACAGAATCATGGACTGGAAGATACTTCTTAATTGCATCTAGTCGTTGTCGAGCTAATTGTGCCGTAGGAGATTCCATAGTAAGCGCATAATCACTGATTATTATTATTATTATTATTATTATTATTATTATTATAACAAAGATTTAATTACAGATCACTAAGTCGGGAGATATGCAAGATTTTACCGTATCACTGCGACGAATTTTTTCAGCTACGGCGAATTGCCGGAATCTCAATTTTACTTTCAAAATTTAAACATTGCCCTGGTCACGTGTCTGATTGTGCTAAAAATACCTATCTGCTAATAATAAAATGCAGGGTTTCCCATATGCGGTCATGTGTCTGAGTGCCCTAAATACTACTGCGCTATTAATACCTCGATGAGATTTTACAAGGTGAATATCGATAATTGTATCTGGTTAGACAAATCTGTACCTGTTACATTAAACATGAATTTTAAAATACTAGAATACTTGATACATAAATTATATGATCTAAATGCGTGTGCACGTTCAGTTTTTGATATGGTTGTGTGTCTGTTCACAAATATGACATACTGATATATTCTCTAAGAAAACCACCCAATTTGCCGTAGGCTGTTTAGGAACATTCTCAAGTATGGTGATAGTTTCGCTTGACTATCTCTACCTGTGGACTACATATACGGATTATTCTCCCACTCGGCAATAAAGGCAGTACGAATTTAGACGTATTATATATTTTTTGTAAATAACACTATTTATATGTTTTATTTCAGCTGAATATTCTAGAGCACGGGATAGTTATCAATTATCTGAAACGTTATTGATTTATCGCCAGCAGGTATTTATATTAAGTTTCAAAAATATCTCTCGAAGCTGCGTAGTCTAGTGATAAAATCGTTGGATTCCCTAACCATTACTGGTATACTTCGTTGGTTTAAACCACGGAATCTGCATATTGCTGGCCGGTTAAACCTGAAGTTATTTAAGGGGGGGGGGGGCGCAGCCCAAGCGCTCGAAAGTCAACCGGAAAACGTACGGCTTGCTGACAATTTGTGTACATTCATCACCAGTCGAAACTGGTGGTTGTACGGTTTTGCACCACCTCGGGTTAACCCGGGTGTGGGTATGCAAAATATTGTCAGCAATCAGTGCGTATCATGTTGACCGTAAAACAATGGGGCGCGCAAAATTTATGGACAACCTTCTGAATTTCTAGTATGTCGTTTCTTATTAAGGAATTCATCGGGGGGTATGTTCATGTGACCATAAAGGGGAAACACCTTCCCCCTCCCTTTATGGCAAAAATAGACAGTAGAGGTAATGAGCCCCAAAATAGCCAGAAATAAATAATGCCAGAAATATATGAAAGATAAAGCGAGAAATAAATGAAAATTCAAAAGTAAAAATAGACCTCATTGAAGGGTACACAATGAAGGGACCCCATGAAGGCAGAAATTGAAAAAATGAGAAAACCTCATTGAATGGTACCCCATGAAGGGACCCAGTGAATGGATATAAACTGCCGCAAACAAAAATAAATTGGCAAATAAACTTGCCTCTAGTGTCTATTTTTGCTGTTTAAAACAATATAACAATTATCTAGTTGTTACTAAAATGGAGCCTAGCATACTTTTTGCGTCATTTTCGCTTGGTGTTCTCGCCGTTTGGTTGATTACCCCCAGCCCCCTTGCGACTAAAAATCAAATAAATATATTCACATTTTATAGCACATAGAAAACATCAAGATGAGTCACATATAGTTTATGTTACCATGCGTTGATCATTCCAATGGTTCCATGTATTTTTTACGTCATTTTTTCACCCCCTCTGTCCGCCATTTTCTCTGCTTACCCCCACTTGCTGCTTTAGTACACTTCCTATGCATCTTTTTATTTCTATCTGAAGGCTGGCATTTATCTAACTTTACTAAAATTGCTTGTCCGGCTCTAGTCACAGATAGAATGACTTAAAATATAGCCATGCATGGTGAATTTCATTCCTATATAAGGAAGCACATGCTCAACGTTTGGTGATAAGATACTGTTACGTATATGTAATTTAATTGCTAGTTTTAAATTTTTTAAAATATTTTTATTTCATTACATGTTATTGTAATGATGAATTTATTGACTGGATTTTATTTTTTTCGAAAATTCAGTTTTCTGTTTTGACCTGATAAAAACGCAGTAGTGTTGCTAAATTGTATATTTAGCTGACCTAGTTCCGACCTTGATTCAAAACGTCGTAAACACTGAGTGAAAATGATTGGTCATTATCAAGGTCATGTTCGTCCAGCGTGATAGCTCTAGTTTTGCAAACAACTTTTTTTTTTTATTGAATCTTAGAGTAAGATTCGTTTAATAGAATTAAGTTTTTCCACAGCATACGTGTCTATCGGCTGTGTGCTTTTACCACGTTGTTTGATTTAAGTGACCATGTGAGCCATCATGTGATCTAAAATCGCAGGTTAAAACAGACATTTTGTAGAGATTTGGTCAGTCGTAAAATATATTCCTTATGGCTCAAGGTATTTGTATAGCTTTTGCCATTTGAGTTGATTTTTGTATTCAAAATATTTTATTCACCCTAGAAAATACTCTTGTTTATTGAAATTCTTGGACAAAAACATTTATTGGAAATTTATTCTGGTATTCTAAACTGGAACATTATAAATTGTGATTCAGCGAGGGACTGTTGACATCAGTACAACGACCTCATCTGACGTCATCGCTTTCCATATTGGAACTTGTTCAGGATTCGAACTTGGATTCAATTAGAAATTTTTAGTGATAGGACTTATATTTTTAAATTCCAGGATTAAGTTTGGATTATATTCACAAACTGTAAGTCCTTTTTCATATTTTTACCGTGTTTTCTAGGGAAATAAAGTATTCTGTTTAAATATACAAAGCTTGTTGGCTTCACTCTTTTCTTTGTTACTTTGTGCGAGCCTTGTTACGTAACAATACATAAACCACATATAAATGTATTATGGTGACTTTGACCTTGAACCTTTTGACCTCAAGTTCAGTTGGTTTCTTTTATGCCACCTGTGCAAGTCATAAACAAAATCTGGTTGAGGTTTGGTTTAAACTAAATTTACTGTGACCTTTTGACCCATAATGTATAGGCATATCTTTTGTGCCACAAGTATAACCATTTACATAGCTGGTAAAACAACATAGTCTAGAACTAAAGTAGTATGAAATCAATGCCGTTCGTTATCTCCAACAGTAGTACAAATGACAAGTGCATGAATTTGTTACTTGACAAACATGCATTAGCTACCAAATGCAGAGTATCAATTCAAAAGTGTTATCCATGATATAGTAGCATTTGGGACCAACTTCGCACCGTTACAAGAAAATGCTGTAAGACTGCAAGGATTGACTTTCCACCAGCCTCAGTATTCATAAGCAAAACTATGAAGCTGCTAAGAAGGATATCGGAAAACATAGTTCGTCTGCAAAATCAGCACTACTACAGTAATAACATCAATGAAAGTTCCAGCTGCAGTGAGATAACGAGCAAACTAATGTCAAGGAATAAATGTACACCATTTCCAAAGAGTAGGTCGTTCTATCCCAACTTGTACCTCATCTGAATTCAAATAGCTTTTTAGCAATGTACAGTCTGCATATCGCCCTCGCCATAATACTGAAACTATCCTTTTGAGAACAGATAATGACCTTCTCTCTGCTTTGGATAGTTTAAAGATTAAAGTCCTTGTCATCCATAACTTGTCTGCGGCATTTGACACAATAAACCATGATATATTACTTTACTCTCTCCAGCACGATACAGCATTAATATGGTTTGAAACCTACTTGGTCAACAGGACACATATCGTGTCAAATAAACGGAAGAATATTCCAGGCCAGTTGATGTATATTTAAGTGTTCCACAAAGCTCTGTTCTCAGCTCGGATCTCTTCATTCTATACGTTTTCAGATGTTTTAGATCGACATCCGGTGTCTCATAAATTGTACGCTGATTACATTCAAATATGCAAATCTAGCTGCCTACGTAAAGTAGAGTTTACCATCCAAGGCGTAGAGATATGCTTTTCAGATGTGAAGTCATGGATGACATGTAACAAGCTGCAGTGAATGATGATAAAATGAAACCATCCTGCTCACCACGACGAGACTTTCTCATTCAAACCCTGTACCTCAAACAATAATTATCAGCAATACCAACATTAAATTGACACAGTCAGTATGAAACTTATGTGTCAATCTCGACAGTTCTCTCTCATGACGCCAACATGCAACGAACATTTACAAGGTTGCATATCTGGAGATGAGACTTATAAACTCAATTCGCAATTTATTTTCTGTTGATGCCAGTAAAACACTTCTGTGTTTCTTAGCACTTTCAAGACTGACTATTGCAATTCACTTCTATCCGGTTCATCTTAATATCTATTACAGAAACTTCAAAAACGGTTCAAAACACAATTGCTCGGATCATCCTTAGAGTACAAAACACTGAGTACGACTCCCCCTGCTTTACAACCTTCACTTGCTGCCCGTTCGATCTGAAATTAAACAAAATCTGTTCACTATGCTACATTTCGTTGACTGGCTCCGGTCCAATATATCTATCTGATCTCAGGAATGTGCAGACCCCGTCTTCATACTATACTCACATTCTCATTGGTCCCACTGTTATAACGAAGTCATACCGACAACGGTCTTTGGCATATCAGAGCCCAGCTACATGGATGGAATTGCCCATTGATCTTAGACAAGGACAACAATGTCATCTCATTCAAGAGCGTTCTTAAAACTCACCTATTTAGGCTACAAGAACAGACGTAATAATATTTACCTCCTTAATTATTGTCAGCATATGTTTGTTTGGTTTTTTTTAAGTTAATGGTGTTTGTTTTTGTAAGCTGTTCGTTTTTATCCTGTTATGTCTTATCTAATATTGTAAAGCGCTTAGAGCTTCTAAAGATTAGGCTCTGTACTAAATCTACATTATTATTATTATTATTATTATTATTATTATTATTATTATTATTCAAGTCACTGGGGCATACAAAATTGATCTATTGATCCAAATACCTCTACGTTAATCTTAGCCCCAAGCGGAAGCCACCCAAAGAGTTTAGTTACGTTGGGTGATCTAGAACCAAACCTTTTCTTGTTAAAACAAGATTTTAGTATTCATTAACATAGTCCCTTTCATCTGATCTTGTGCCTCCAAAATCATTCTTCAACAAGTGCAATCCCTTCAGAAAGTTAGGTGACGTTATGTGCTTTAGAATGAAAATTATTGTTTGGAAACGTGCATGATTTTGTGGGGTTGAACGATACATTTCAGCATACGATTGACAAAACACTTCTGCCAGTATAACTGATGGAAGACCAACCCTTGGGAAGATACTGGCAAACTTTCCAACATTCTCACGTTGAGCGAACTAAGATTCGAACTTACGTTAACAGATGTGAGATGTGTGAGTGAGCTGTAAGGGCGTGAGCCTTAGACCAATCGGCCATGAATGGAGCCATTCTTCTTTCAGATACAGTGCTCTTGAATTGTCACTACGATCCCCTGCCCCCATTACAGATCCTTTCAATGTTCCAGTTACAAGCAGTTCACACAATTTACTCAGGGCACGTGCTCTAGAACTGAATGTGTTGTACACAACAATATATTTTGGTTTAGTAGCAATGACCTTAACGATTGACCTTTCGAAGCCAAAACGATATGTTCCTTCCTTACGTCAAGTGCCAGACAAGCACAACGTTTGGTCGTGGCATGTGATCGAATAATAAAATTATTATACTGAAACAGTTCTTGTATGGAAATCAAAACGAATGGTTGGATAGATGGACACATAGGAAGACAGACAAAGAAACAAACGCAGATTTTACACTCTTCCGTCTTATGGCAGAGGGACAGAAACTAAAGCATATTGGTTTCATTAAAACTAAAACACCAATTTTCAAAGCTTCTTTCAATCAAAAATAAAAAGTGAAATGTATATGAGTAGTTCGCACATATCAGTAATAACCGAATCCCTAAAATCAAAATTTAACTTACTATGTACATCTGCCGTCATTGGGATCAAATCACACGTTTTCCAGCTCTTCAGTACAAGTGGACGTATCACATGGGTAAAATGTATCGTTTCAAGTAAGGAAAAGGTTGGAAAATGCAAGTATTATTGGTAATTAATTCTTTAAAAACCAAACTATAATTCAATTTCAGGAGTGTAACAATCCCATTCCTTTTATTTGAACAGAGGTAGAAATTTAAGCTTTTATAGGAAACCACACATTTGCATCAGCAGGTTATAAATTACAATACAAAAATGCATTGCTTTACGTTTATGTCGCGAAAGTGATATTACTTTATTTTCTCAATCAAAGAATTTTCTTTCCTTGTATACATGAAGAGTTGACTCCAGTTATATATGAGTTTTAATCAAAAGGGTTCAACTCAGTAGCTTGTGTCTATTAACCAGACTAAACACTATTTGTTGCCATCAACTGAAGTTCAGTGGATATTTGGAACAAATGTTGTATCCGGTTAATGTATTTTCGAGTGTGAGTTGATTCAAGATGGGTAAAATATAATTTTAACGAGAGTCAACCCCCAAAGCTCATGCTCGATTCATGTTTGCCAAGAAAAGGGCAAGTGAGCAAGAAGGAGAGAGAATATTATTTTACAAGTTAGAGAATTAAAATTGATGCATTAATTGAAATAAAACTTTATTCCCATAACTTTGCCTGTAGACAGCCCCATCCACTTTGTAAGAAAACGACTAAGTTCCCAAACTGACAGAACTTAGTTGCACATGGTATAGACAATCACACATACCTGATACACTCGCGTTGCGACCAATTATTTAATTTCATTCTATGCATTGCTTCAAGATTAATCTAACAGAAATTAGGGCCTGCAGACCTTATTGTTGTAGGTTAGAAATATATACCAACCAGAGTAGAGGATGATATTAACTGAAATACGGAGAGAAAGTATAGTACAATGCAAGATAGATACTGCTACTTCGTGCCCTACTGGGAATCTAACCCAGATCCAGGATATACAGCGCTCAATTCCTTGCATGCACATACCAATCCCTTTACGCCTTCATCTAAGCGCGCATTTCACTTTATAAGACTGGAAGCGAATCGTGAATATAGACATTTATGTATAACAGACGCTAGCATGATGACCCACCCAGATATTACACACACACAAGTTTAGGACCCGTAACAACAGTTTTATTATCACAACGGATGGAAAATACACAGTGTATACGTGTGCATCTTTTTACGTATATAAATTATACAAAAACCTCTTCTACATGTATATTAAAGCTCTGAACCTGAATAAAATATATCTGAACCAGTAAATCACTGAAACAAAAAAGTCGAAATCAGAGAATGTCTAGTTCCAGTGACGTTGAATGCAAACTTCCACGTCAACGTCTTCGAGAGGTATCACACTTGGTAGAATATGCTGAGAGCTCTGTATTGTACACAATGCTATTATCATTGAACGTTTCAACGCGGAACAATTAAAGTTGCTAAGATAATCACAGTTCAAAATGATACATATACACTAACTTGCGCTGGTATGAACAAGCAAAATCATATAACCTTCTCATGTTCTTATGAATCATTGTATATTAACTGAACCAAATCGTGGATACAAGCATCGCATAGATAATTATCGGAAATTAACGCAGCATGCAGTTTTCATTAAGGGGAGGGGGGAATTTTCAAACCGATTCTACAACAAAGGTAACGAAAAACCTAAAATTTCAGAAGAGTTTTCATCGATTTGAACAGTTTAGAACAATGTATTCACTATAGAGTTTCTTTTGGTTTAAAGCTCACCAGATTTACAGAGAATTGTAAATCTAGTTTAGCTATCTATCTATATGTATTTTAGTATATTAAAGAATACTTAGTACAAAGTTTAGAAAAATAAGATTTTAGAAAATATTTGTTTTAATTACGGAAAACTGTTTTTGGCAAGCTATTTCTCAGTTACTATGTGCACACCTTACAGTGTACAGTATTCACGAGATTTTATCGTAGCATGGATCAGGCTTGTAAAATTGACCCTACATCTTTCCATAGAGAATTATCGGGATATTCTCACATTTAATATTTCGGTGATTTTGGAAAGGAATGATTTGAAGAGTTGGTCACTTGAGTCTAATTTTCGAATACTTGGCATGAAATACAGATCTGAGGCGTAGAAACGTGTACCATGCTTGGTGTGCGATCAGTAAAGAGATGATGCTACTTGTAACTGAAATGCTGATAAGATTCGTTAATGTGAAGAGAGATAACTCTTGGGTGGACTGAACTATATATGTTTCAAAAATCAATCAAACGAAGAATTGAATATTTTACGAAATAATTGTAGTCATCTCATTAATAAATTCACTTTCAATATGATTAAAGGAACAAGTGTTATGACGCACGATTTTGTTACTTTTACCTTTTGTTTTCCTTTCTTCTGTTAACGACCGCTCCGGTGGCCTAGTAGTTAGAGCGTCCGCCTTGGATGCGGGAGGTCGTGGGTTCAATCCCCGGCCGAGTCATACCAAAGACTTACAAAAATGGTACTAACAGCTGCCTCGATTGGCGCTCAACATTAAGAGGTTAGTGTTAGGACTGGTCGACCTGGTGTCAGGATAATGTGATTGGGTGGGGCATCATGCTACATGTCTGCGGCATGATGCCCGAGTGCTAGACATCACTATAAACTGCCACACTACAGACATCGTAGCAATATGACTGAAAAATTGTTAAAGCTATGTAAAAAATCCAAATCACACACACACACGCACTCCTCTATTAACTTTTATGTTCTTTATATTTGTGTTATTCATGAGTGTGTACGTTGAACAAAACGGTCTTCTGGGTCCCAAAAGCTCAAAGGCTTTTTTTTACACTAGTTTGTACCCTGGCACACACATTAAATATTAAAAAATATACCCGAGACATGTACTGAAGATTTTTGCCCAAAGTAAATACATAGTCCATTGGAGTTGCCTTTTGTGATAAGACTGGACAAGAAAATTAATATTATTTGTTACAAATCTTTGGGGAGTGTCTGGGATATTTCATTTTCAAGGTGCATAAATGTGCATTCAAAGCTTTAATGAACTTTAATGAGCTTTAATGAGACAAATTTGTAAGAATAAGAATAAGAATGATGATTGTTGATGCCTAATTATATGCTACTTTCATGTTGTGCACAATATTGCATTTTAAAAATTTGTCCCATTGAATGTATTCCATCGCTTCGAAATATACTTCAGGAAAACAATTTAAAAACTAGAAGAAATGACTAAAGCACATTTTTCGAATACAGTCAGCTTTGCATGTCTTGATTGGTTAACAGTTGGAACTTATACCTTACTTAGCAAACATTGGGGTAATATTCGGGTCATTATGTGTATAAAAGCAGTGAAACCCTCATGTACAAAATGTAGGTTTTATTTTTACCGCTTTGTTGCCTATAAACAAATGACTAGTGCAACACAGTTCAAAAAAGAGAATAGACAAATATATACATGTAAATTCTGTTACTTACGTTTTCAGTATTTATAGGATATCATTAGCAAAACTTTTCGAATACAAAATTTTGAAATGTGTGCATAATGCATTTGTACTAAAAATTAATTGACAAATCTATCACGAAATAAAGCAAGAAAATAACTTGGTCATGCATTAGAACGTTTATATATAATGGATTTCGTTGACGAGTATAGCGTTGCCTAGGGTAGTTTAACTTTTTTTTACCTTGACTAATACAAACTGATTATATGCGCATCTCGTTGCAGGTCGTTCTCAGCAAAATGCCCCTATTTCATGATGTGCACTGGTACTTTACCCTTGGGTCTTGCGCTTGAATTTTAGTACTTATACGATGCATATGCTGTTGGCAATGCATATGGTTACCTGAAATACATTCATCTTTTATTAAAATAAGATCTTCACGGTTTGGAGAATACATCACTCATTTGTTGTATATGTCAACGTCAATATTATATCATTTGTTGAATTTTTTCATGGTGTGTAAGACAATGTATTATTACATCATTCATGATTTTTCTGCTCTTTTTGCTGTGTCGTTTTTACCATATTTTTTTTATTCATTTCACTGCTGCATTAAGATTTATGGACAGGGTTTGTAGAGACACTCGTACTTCATTATTATAATTGTGTTTCATTTGTATACATTATGTTCGGTGTTTTCACTTAATCCAAGTCCATTCTGTTTCTATTTTGTTACAAAACAACGTAACAGCAATTTTGAAACCAAGAAGATAATTTCTCTTGTCTATTCATCACCTTAATCAAATTATATAAGCTCATGTATTAAACAATGTAACTAAGACATTACTGAAGAAAGCAAATTTTAGTACATTGAAACTATTACAAATATCAATGTTTTAATGTGGTGTTTAAAATAAGCGTTTCTGTCTAAATTAAATCCAAAATAAGGTAGAAATCTTTGTAAAAAAAAGCATGCATCTTCAATAAAAGTCAATATATCAGGTAGAAAGTCTTGCAAAAACGTGTTATATTATATTGCTTTCGTCGTATATTTTCGCAAGTATTTGTCCCATTCGGTTCCTCTATCCCGGGCAAAAGTCAAGTATATTGTACTAGGGTCAACCTAGCCTTCGGATGCCAAAAATATTCTTGAATATGGGGAATGCTGTTTTGTGCACGTAATCGAACGCTAGTTATCCAACTCGTCAGATAGGGGCCAATAAATCTCATCCCTTAATGTAACTTACCTAAAATATTAACTCTCGTTTCATATAACGAAACATTTGCAACTTTAGTTTTCCTATTTCGTAAGAATAACATGTCTAAGGGTATCAGTTTATAATTGGATTATCTAACTTTTCTCGACTCCATAGACTATTAAATGTTCTCAAATTTGATGAAATCTTGCTTGAAGAGATTTCGATCAACCCAAAATTCTAAATAGCGTTTGAAGAAGAAGGTTGGGTCCAAAACACCTTCCTCGACAATGTAATGTTTTGCATGACATATATGTATAAAACAGATACATAAAATGTGAGCTGTAGCAAATAAGTAAATCTTTAAAATATTTACTTGTCAGATCAATATTTGGTAATGCTCTCATCAAAAGAGCCACTTGAATGTCTTTCACTGTATGCATCTTCCCGCCTGACATCGGGAGAAAGCACAAGCATACCTTCGTGACAATAATTATGATTATGATCACTATAGGAGGTTTGAACATTATTCATTGACTGCTGACACACATCTGCTCCTGCTAGAACTGCAAAATTACTGTTTGCAGTTTTGGTGCAGGCATTTGTTTGGGTAGATTGATCTGAAAGACATGTGCCTGAACTCCTTCGTTTTGTGCGTGCTTGCAATTTGTGTTGATAACAGGATGTTGGTATTCCGGTTGACTTGGCTCGCTGGCGCCCATTGAGCTCCGACGATTCTTTTGTGCTGCTTTTAGTGAAAGATTCAATGCATGTTGCGCTACTAACATCTGTATTAATCAAGCCTGGCATGGTGTCAATGAATTTTTGTTCCAGTCCAGCTGGAGTAGGAGTGTCGTCCATACCTGAAACATTTATTTCACATCATTATCATTTTGTCATTATCAATTTCAATATATGTATCTGTTTCAATAACATATTTAAAGGTAATAACCTTGTAGTATCCTTCGTAGGTTTACGTGCTTTTAGAATATAAACATATACATACAGGTTCGAGAGTGTGTATGTGCGTATTTTTCATATAGAGCAATGAAATTAGAGTAAAAATTCACGCTTGAAAGGACATGCCAAATTCGAGTGGGTGGTGCAGATGCTATGCTACATTGTACATAATTTTTAATTATATTTCTTTGCTTGTTTTTATTGTTGTTTAATTGTTTTAATTATAGCAATTCTATTCCTTTTTTGAAAGAAAAATTCTAAATTCAGTTTTATTTTGAAGGAAAACATTTAGATTCCTGATATAGAAATCTCTGACATGCGTAGTTTCTTTTAAAATATATATTCAGTATAACGCCATCACATTATATATTTATCATGTGATGTTCATAAGTATACAGCCTGTACCAGGAGAAGAAATTGATTCCTCGTTCAAGTGGAGGGAGCTGAATTTATTATTTATCACCTAAATTATTGTTTCACCTATTATGACCATTCATGTACTGATTTTGTTGTCATGTACATTAGGGTAGATGTACCTCCAATACTTTAAATATTTAACACCCATTAGAAGGGATTCTTGTGTATAAATCTACCCAATTTAACTAAATTTCTACCAGTTGATACGGCAAAAGACAGACATTTCTAGCAAAGAACATTTCTGTTTAAAACAAGACATTTTTAGATTTTCCTCAAGTATATAACCAAGTACGAAATATTAAGACATGATTCTCACTTTGAAAATTGAGATACATTTACACTCACGTAACAAAATAAAATTCAGTGCTGAAAAGAATTTATTTCTGCCCCTAAAAGTTGTAACAAGTTATCTTACATATTTTAATATGCGCAAAACTAATATTTGCTGAAATTGTTCTCAGTTAAATCATGCTGGGACTGTGTCGTGGACTATTCAGTAACAAGTAACAAGTGATACATCGTTAAATTCGGCCATTTCGTTCATCTTAAATGCAGTAGATGATATCAACTTTCCTTTGCAAATGGATTAGTGCTGATAGTTTCTTCTAAACATGTTCATTTTTTCAACATATCAATCTGTCCTAAGTATTTGCTGACACATTTGTATATATTGGAATGTTACCATACATCATGTGAAATTTACTTATATTACGCCACATAATTAATGAAACTTGTTATAATATCATCTGTAATACCAAAATGACCGTTACCTCTGAATTTAGAACGATGAAAGCTGCGGTCATTTGCATAGTATTGTTCGTTCATCAGCAAGTGAACAATGATAATAGTACACTATTAGATATACCTATACAATTTCTTTAAGCAAAGAAATCAATAGTACTCATTATCGACCCAAATTAGCCCTTCCCACCTGAGTGGAATTGCTCTTCCACTGATTGTGAGGTGGAGACTGTGAAACCATTTCTTGTTGAGTCTCAACTTGTTATACAGACCTTGAAAGTTAGATTGCTTCGGCGGTGTCTCACAGTGGGGTTGGGCATTTTCCTCTGCACTAGGAATGGGTTTTTTCTCGTCTTCTGAGGATTTTAACCAGCGTATAACCTTTTCGTGAGGGACAGATATACGTAGAGGAATAGATTCTGAGTCCCAGTATGGCAGTGGATTTTCCAAAAGTGTATATTCCTTTTCAGAACAATTATCCGTGATGTGCTGATCTAAAATATAAAAGATATCTAATTTAGAAATGAATATCTTGTGCTCCTAATGTATTTATCCTTTAAAAACCTAATGACTTCCACCACTTGTATATAAACTTCATACTAGCCTAATGTTTCTGTAAAAATGTAATTTTTATTAAGAATCATGCAAATTTGTTATTATTCGTGTTTTTTGTCGAAGGTTTATAGATTGGCATAGAAATATTCAATTCGAAATATTTGTCTGGATTTATTTGAAACAGCAAATTGATTTACCGATTCAGATGATGTTTGGCAAATATCAGGATTCTCCGGTGAGACATATAAATATATAAGCTTAAGGGGACTGTATAGATATTGTCGTGTTAGATGAACATTATATAAAAATCACCAGTTTCAATGCTCTAAGGACGACTTACACTAAAGACCGCCATTCAGTAGAAAATATTGGGAAACTAATTAAAATAATGTATCAAATACAATTAGGATACGTGCCATTTAGAACCTGTCTTTAATATAAATTAAATGAATAATTTCTAATTGGCTTTTCTGGTAAATATATTTGGAGACTAGTTTATTTGTTTAGGTGTATCATTTGCTGCTTTCCTGCTTTAATGAAATTCAAACGTGTCAGTTAAAGAAACTTGTTAAAATGCAAAATAATGCCATGTTTTCTTATCTGATTTTGTCTGTCTTTTCTTAATATTTTTAGTTAAGGAAATCTATGCAAATAGGACACTGATGGGCAGTAATACATTTGTTTCCAAGGGCACCATCATATATCGATTATAATTTACACATGTGAGTTATGACGGTTTAGTTGTGATTTTGAAAATACAAATGACAAACTGCACACTTATAAAGGACAAGTACATCTGTGATGAGGTTTCATCCCTTATAAAGGGTTTTTCATGACAAGTCGCATCAGATGATTGGTATATCTCGAACACCATTTTCACGAATTTGGAATCACTTACAAATATATGATAATTGAAAGGTTTATTATGACGTTTGAGAAATGGATAAGGAGAAAGAGACATTTTTATTTGCTTTTGAAACCCTTGACGTGCTGTTTCAGATATTTTGAATACTGGACTATGTGTAGCAGGCCTACAAGCGTGGGTATTATGTTGGATATTAAAAAATTTTAACGTCTGCTTTATATTGACGGAACAAGAAACTTTCACATATATTGCAAAGCTGAATGCCTCCTTAATTTGTCGTTATGATGAAGGTGTTTTAATAAATTATTCTTAGAAGGAAACCTTTTGAAGGTTCATCGTATATTTTGATTTAAGGTTAGGAAAATCCCCAGACATTTGCAATATATGAAAGAAAACTACGTTGGATTCTTTGTTTGAGTTTTAATAAGATCTGTAATCTCACGTGTTGTTTCCTCATGTAAAAATACTTACATATGGAATGATTAATACCTTTAAAGATTTGGGTCCACAAAATATACTTTTGGGTGCAAATCATCAATTTATATTGGAATAAATGCCCAACATTTTCGACCTTATCATTTTATGTCAATTCTTTCATATACATTAAGTATTTCTAAAACCTACCGATTAAGATGCATGCATCTAGTTTTGCGGTCATCAATATACATTGGCTGGAATCTACCTCAGGCAAATTTCCATCTTCCTCCCCTGTCAAATAAAAACTTATTCGATCAATTTGAAACAAACTTTTCATCTTTTAAGTGCCCATTTCCTTTAAATTAGATTTTCAGATGATACCAGGATAACGTTTCTTGTAAGCATCTTAACAATATAAAATGACTGCTTAACTTAGAAATCAACTTATCGCTAATAACGGCTCCCAAGTGTTGATGCGACCTCATATAACCCAATCTGAACAGTCTTGGCCTTTTCAATCGCATGAATAAAATACTTTGGATGAAATAGTGACCATTTTAAACTGCCCTCAAACCCATTGCTGGTGTTACATCATATCAACCTCAGTGATGTCACTATGACTAGGTGGGATGTGATCACTAACAGCAGCGTAATCAATAGTTTTAGACTGTTAAAACCGAATGATTTCTTACATTATTTATTCTAACGTTGCATGAATGACATTGCAAATTAAATGTGCATATATTTCATTGATTATTTGAACGTAGACGAATGTTATTTGCGGCACCTATCATTTTAGCCTGATGTTTGTCCCCACAAAACTTACCAATTTGGGATGTATCACTGATCTTTTATTTATTTTCTCCGAGTCTCTTTCAGAGTATTTACGTATTAGACTATTATCGGAAACAGGCAAGGGTGTTCCGAATGCAGATAACAATATTCCTCTATCGTGATGAAAGTAACGAATCTCTGTATCTTCTTCCTGCATGCGCCGCGCTGATGCGAAGCTACCAACTAGTCACACCCGTTCTGTGAGACGTTTTCAAGCTAGCCATTATAGGAATGATGTTACTGGTACACCAATGATGTCATTGACTAGTTACCAGCCTATGATAACAACTTGCAAATGCAGGCCTCATATCAGCGAAAGTTCGCCCAGATAGTCCAATTAAACCTGCTAGTTTTGGGGAAATCCAGGTATTGCGGACTAATTATAGAATTTATGTATTATATGTTTTTGTATTGTGGTCAAGGACTGTAAAGACACACGGTCATCATTTGATTGTTTTGCTTCTTGTTTGAAGCAATGGAATTATTGACTCGCGATGTATTTAGTTTTAAATTTAATTTGCAAAATATTTCAGCAATATGTTATTGAAAAGCGTTTACCTAGATAACCCGATGTATATGTGTGCTGGAGGGTGGGGTGATGATGCTGTTAGATTCTATTTGTAGTATCGAGGATAGTCCGATCGTCATCATCTGGACCTTCAATAAATATCAAGGGTGAGGAAAAGGGCTGGCTAAAAGTTCCTAATCGACTCATTTATTTTGCGCTGTTTGGCTTTCAATAAGTAAATCAGGTTGTGTACATCATCTGGCATATACTTCATGCAATGGTTTACGAAAATTATGCACATGCAGCAATTTATTGACGAAAAAAGCATCAACAACAAAACAGAGAGTAATCAATGAAGAGAGTTCACCATAACAAAGCTTTCAATAGTCTCCTGTAGTCATTGTAAACATTAGTTATCATGCAGAAAAAAACGACGTTAAGACGGAAGTGATTTTGACAGTTAAATGTTGGATCTGTTCTAGTTTATGTGATCCATTTACAATCTTGTCTCTTTACATTTTAACGTTTAAAATTAAACTTTTTGCGCATTGCATTCAATATTGTGTTCATATACCGTTAAGCTCTCTGCAAACATGCATATATATATATATATATATATATATATATATATATATATATATATATATATATATATATATATATATATATATATATATATATATATATATATATATATATATATATTTATAATGGGACAAAACATAATAGACACAGATTAATAAAAAGTATTTTTCAATGGCATCAAATTTGAGATATTATCAGTTCATAAAAACCAGAGAGTAATGATGCTTTTGTAATTGTTTTCAAAATCATTGTTCTTAAAATCTGCTACAGAAACTATGATCAATTCCAATAACGGAAGCCAGAATGTGAGTGGTGAAGGCCACAGGGTTTGAGTAACCTTGGAGTGACCCCCAGTAGTAGGCAGATTTCATTCATTAGCAACTGCATTAATAAGTATGTACAAATGACCACCAACATCAAACGCACACAGCATGAAGTCCACTCATCTTATTCCTATTCTCATTCACATGTAGAATATTATACACGTTTAACAAGGTTATTTTACACAGAATTTTTCATAGCAATTACCGTATGAATGACGCTAATCTAAATGCGCGTGGTTCAGTGTGACATCATAAAGGATACGCTTAAAACCTTGAATAGTTAAGTAAGAGATGAAAGAATCTAACGAAGAATTTTAGGCGTATTGTACTCATAAATCATAAAATGAGAACTTAGAGAACTAATGTATTAATTACGATTATTTCCCCCTTCTCCCCTTGTTGGTTCACTGACACAAATTACCAGAGCAACTAAAATGTTCTTGTATGGTAGTTTATACTACACATTGCCTATCATATTCTGCACTTTCAACCCTCATCCTCAACTTGAACAGTGAACCAGAACAACCTGAAATTTATTAGGTTATTCCTGCTAGGTAGAAGGAAGGTATACAAGTTGGTGAAAAATATTAAAAATGACACGTCACTGAAACATTTGCATATTTTCAATTCTGACCCCTTCCTGAGTACATTACGCCACTTCCCCCAACCCCGCACAATTAAAAGAACTAAACTATAATATCCCTGCTGCTCCAAATTTACCATATGGTGCAAATTTAACATGTTTCATGATTTTCTACAAAGCGGCTTATGAGCAAACAATCATAACATGGACAACCATATAAACTGACGGGAGGACGACGGACAATGTGAGAATGTTTTAACATCAAATTTTGAAACGGTGGATGTAAGACATTTGTCGATAATTATATCAGTAATACTCATTAGAATACAGTTTTGATTGGTCATTCATTTGTGCAGCATGAACACATTTGTCAAACAGGAATGTTTCCTACAACATAGAGATGTCCTATTCTATTTTTAATTCTCTTATAAAACCATCAATTACAAGTTACCTTTTCTAATCAGTTGTATTACCTACTTTTGGGAATTTGTGTTCTGGGTACATTGATGATTTTATGGCAAGCAAATAAAGAATTAAAGGATATTTCAGTATACCCCTCTAAATCTAATGCATCCACCATGAGAAATAAAGAGTTAGCTTTCAATTAAAATACATTTGAGCATGTAACTGAGATTATTTTCACAATTAATACAATTTAAGTCCATCGTCAGTTATTTGCTTGAATTTAGGCTTTTGTTTCGACAGCGCACTAATCAGGAACAAGTTTCACTTCATCTTTTTGTTGACTGTTTCGGCGACCGTATTGGTAGTCATCTGACGTCCATGGTCCTATCTAAGTGTAAACGTGGTAAATTCACGGTTCAAGGGAAGGAAGCAAACGGACACTAGGTGCCTCTATATCTGGCCATAGCACATAGGCTGAAGCAAGATGGTGGACAAGAAGATGTTTTCTTTATTCTGCGATACCGGTTTTCGAACGTGAATAAAACCATGCATCTAGCTTAATGACTCTTGGTCAGAACAAATAGCTTTGTTCACAACACACATGCCCGAATGATGACACTAGGATGGTTAGAACAAGTGCCAAAGACTTTTCGGTATACCAACATTGGAGTTAATGGTTGTTGAGCTGTTTACCGGCATTTGTTACGCTGAACATTTGGTCGCGCTATTTACATTGTAATACTTGTGCATGGAGCACAATATTTTGAAGATAAGCCACGTGTCTAGTATTTGTCGCAAGGGAAGACCTTTGATTTGGAAATAAAGATTATGAGAGTACTTACCATCAAGCATGTAAAAGTCGTTCTCTAAGGTATGTGCGAGTTGCTCACTTCCCGTTCTTCGGAGTACCCACAAGAACGTCTTCAGGGCAAAAATACTATCTCCGTTAAGAAGTCGTTTTAAAAAGGCTGCGGCTCTATTGTTCTTGAAGCTAATTTTCATCAGGTCATCATACTCCTGGACTGTGAAGATCTTTCGTTCCACAAAGGTATCCTGATATGTCTCAGGATCTATCTCTTCAATGATTTCAGTGTACCTCTCGCATATTGCAGCTTTCATTGATACCAGCATTGATTGTGAGTCTGCATATACATAAAAAGTATATATGATATGCGTGCCCCACAAATACGAAGAGTAGAATATTTTCCTCTTTCAAACCTTCATACACGAACATATTTAAGTATCGGTGAAAACGTAATACATTACAGGATCACGAATATTAATACCTACAAATTGCATGATTCCATAACGTTTACTTTTTGACTAAAGGAAGCAAATATCTTTCTGATAATGCGATGCTTTGCAATAGAAATTAAACAGTTCTACCTTCTTATATTTCATTGCAAATATGAGAGTACTTTCTTTTAATATTTTTGACTCGGTTATAATAATGTATATTGATAGTAGCAACGATGCTTTTATGTTTGCATTAGAGAAATATGACAACATGAACACACCAAGGTACATATATAACCCACTTAAATGCTTTTATCTTACACTCTGTAGCATCATCATACCCTGAGTTGTCTTAAGTGTGTTTCTCGTTGACAACAAAACGTTGTAAATTACCTGATGTTTGCTTTCTAATTGTCTGAAAAAGAAACTTTGTGCTTCATCATTGCTAGACAGGACAAAGTCCATAAAAAGTTTTGTTCTCTCGTGACGGTTTGGTGACCTTAACATCTTTTCAAATATTTCATCTTCGAGAAAACCCCTTTTTGCAAATACTTTCAGAAACTCCCGGCTGTCCAGTTCTTCAAGTAGGTAAGAATAATTCATCCGAATTTCATCTTCTCCAAGCTTACTTCGCACACTGTATCTGCAATGAAATTAAGATTTAAAAATAGAGTAACAAATACACAGCAGATACAAAACAACAGAATATGTTATGAAAAACATACATATATCCTGCTTGAGTTGTCTTGTATCATATTTCAGTGGAAAGGGAACTCAGGTACATAATGTAGTAATAAAATCATCACTGGATGTCAAAGTCAAACGTGTGATGATACCTAACAGTCGGTGACCAATACTATTGTGAGTAAAGGTATTATTTTCTTTTACATTTTCACAGGGACAGTGGTTAACGTGACGGAAAGTCTGTTCTATGGTTATCACAAGATGACTGGCACTATATAACGTAAAAGAAGATATCTGTATTTGAACATTTTTAAATAATAAAAAAAAAATCACTTGTATGAAATTGTCACTATATACAGAGCGGCCATACTACTTTATATTGCGTAATAGTCACATGAAGGCAAATTTGATTTTGCACGATGTGGTATGCTAATCATTAGACGTTGCTATCTCAGTGATGACGATAGAGTACTTATAATTGGCTGCCATAAGAGTGCATAGTTTCCGCATGTCAGAGGTGTTCGAATGTAACGGACTATAACAATACTTTTAGATTTTGTAGTAACTTTTAAGTGAACTCTTTTGTTAAAGGGTTTATTCATAAAAGTGATACCATAGGAAATATTTCCTCTATGGCTGTATAAAAATTGAAAGTTTGAACGTTTTATTCCTTTCTAAGCATGAGTTGTAACTAATGTTACTAGCGTGTTCTTTACAAAGTGTATCACTGTATAATTATATTCAATACTATTCTTTGTGATGGTAACCAGATTATGACATGCCATTATCTGAATTTCGATCTTTTATTGCAAGCGAATGCAGATTTAGTAAATAAATAAAGTTTAAATTTGTGAACAATGCAAATAAAGAAACTGTTTTTTTCTTTTGGGAGCTAAATATCCAACTATCCTCCCCAAATAAATCACGATTTATGTTCTATTCGCAGAATTGAACTAGGTGGCTTTTCATCAAATCATATTATTAAACATTTACATAGTTTAGAATAAAGTAAAGACATACTTTAAAGACCCACCAGTCTCACTAGTATTATCCAATATTTGTAACATTGATGTGCATTCCATTTTCCTGAGCTGGCGCCTAAATATGACCCTCGATCTTCCTGTGTCTTCTTGCAGAAGAAACCTTAAAAACATATCATTTCTGTCTTCGCCTCTTACTGTCAAAGCCTGTTTTAGATTTTGTTTCGATGCCTCGGATAGCTTTTTGTCTTGGAAAATTGCTTTTATGAACTCGGAAACGTTTGGCAAAGATTTTGAGAGGTGGGTAAAGTGACGTACAATGGCCTCCTTCGTGATAGTTGCTTCCTTTATCGGAATTGGAACTGAAATTATGTATTTAGAAATATAAGGAGCAAGTAGTAAGGCAATATTACATCTTAGTTTATACGCAGTGATACTAAAATTTAACATTTGCATGTTAGAGCATAAAACACAGTTCCTGATCATTTACTTTTAATACAAAAGAAGGCATGAAGATATATTTTAAATCTTTATGGGGTAACTGCAGAGTAAAATATAAATACAGAGATAGCGGAAAGCTCTTAATAACATTCCATAATACAATATTTTTCAACTTTTTAATTTTGGACTATTATGTCTTAATTAGTAATATTGATTCTCTTTCACTAAAATTTTTATTCAAATAGTTAAACGTTTTCCAATATTCCTACTTGGTAATGATGTCTCAGATGCTTCAATTTTTATTTGGATTGCCGTAAGTTTTGCATCCTTCAGTTTCTTCAAATGTTCTGCCGTCAAAAGGCTTTCTACGACAGCAATTAGATCTTCAGGCTTAGAACCTTGCAACTTCTTCAGTGCCATAGACAAAAGTGGCTGCAAACGAATTACTATTGAACCATTAATTATTCCGTCGCATTTAAAGTGCATTTTTGACGTGGTTTCTTCCATGTTGAGATTTGGCGAGTTTTCGTGGTGTCTGACCACTTCGCTTTCCACGCCCGTTTCATTTTCTGTGGTTAATTCTATATGTAGCTTGATGTCTGGTAGGTTTTTGAAAGATCCTGTAAAAAATATTAGTGTATATATGAATTACATCATACTTCATACTAGCTGTATAACTGAAAAGCTCTATTCGTGTTATTCATTTTGAAATGTGTTATTAAACTTGTTGCCAGATCTGTAAGAATGTATTTATCTCTGATCATATTGAGACTTTTTGTTCCACAACAAAATCGATTTACACGTTTATCAATTATTTTGAATTTAATTTACAATTCTTACATCACATCATTACCTATCATAAACTCGAAAACTGAGGTGATGTAGCGAACTGATTGTACGACTCTACTAGTTAGTAGTTGTGAAATTCCATTGAATCATGGTGCACCAGGATCAAGAAAAAGGAAAAGGGATATTCGAGCGGAAACGTTAAACATCAGGCAACCAACCAAGTATTCGAATAAGGTGTGATGTTTCTCTTTAGCTCGATCTTCACACACTCGAATTACAAGGTCCACAAATCATCCACGGAGTCACCGTGACACATTCTATTTTAGATAGTCAACCCAATACGTAGAAATCTAGTACTCTCTATGTCAAAAATGTTGCATTAAGACGAACTAATAACTGCTCTGCCTATACAAAAGAAGTGGACCAAATGACAAATAAAGACAATCATCCTAGCACACTGCATGTTTATAGTCCGTTTGAGTCTCTTAACCGGCCATATAATTCAATTTCTCCACATTTTTAATATCCAGATCATTGCTACTGGATTTAATGTTTTATATATTATGGAATACATTGATATTTAAAGTTTCCAGAATTAAAAGTTAAACATTTTGCGATATTTCACATAGAAGCACTTTGGAAGAATTAGCATATAGTTTTTCCTCCGCAAATTTAACATGACGAGGACAAGTTATAATTGGTTGCTACCCCAAATTAACCCGTCATATCAGGTGCATAGAGCTGTTATTGTTGGCAATTGACGAATTAACTGTTCCTTGATAATACATTATGTTTGGTGGGTAAAAAATGAGGATACCAAAAAAATAGGTTTTTAACCTTGATATTAACAAACAATTGAATATACAATCTTGACCTTTTATGCATTTTTCAGTTGTATAGGCAGTCCAGGAGCATCAAACAGACAATTCATTTGAGAGACAGCGAGTCTCTTCAGTGCTCAAATCAATAATTGGACATAGTGCCATTTGTAAACCACAGAACAAGGATTACACAAACCAACATGGCAGATCCAGGGAGTCGAGAGTTGTAGGTTCATCGTTGTATATTGTTATCCATTGCAACAAACATTTTGGTAATATTGGTTAACAAAGGAGACAAGAAGGAAAACAGCTTTAAAAACCTTAAAACCATCCAGTACAAGAATCAAAGTACTATTCTCTAGAGCTATTTTATTGATGTCTATCCTTACAGTGAATGTATATTGTGATGGTATAGTATAATACCTTCTTGATGTAATGTCACATTTCCGTTCTTCAACGAGAGCTTGAGCACTGCTGAAAAAAATAATATATATATATATATATATATATATATATATATATATATATATATATATATATATATATATATATATATATATATATGGGGGATATGCCTGATGAATACGTCTCGACCTAACGGCGATGGCATATTCCTATGCCTTATCAAAGTCGTTCTTTCCACTGACTCAGAACTCAACATGTATGCACTTTTATGTATTACTTACATGCACTCATCGGCTTTCAGGCAAACCATGTACTTTTAGCATTTCTGTGTGAGTTCAATTCAAATCAAATTTAGGTTATACATATCGAATTCACTGCGACTTTAAGGCTCGACGTTCGGTCATCAAAGAAGACACAAAAAGAGATCCAATCTGTATATCTGATAAGGAATCCCGATAAACAGCTGTGTCAAACGCGAGATCAAGCATGTAAGATTAAGCGGGTTTGTAATTATATTAAATCGTATACCATAATTAGAAATAATAAATTGTTGTCATATGTACATCTGCAATTTTCTTAAAATATGCTTGAATCATTTATATTTACACGCGTTCCTTTCAGAAGATAAAACAGGATTTTATTAAGCATTGGTGCGTTTGTGTGTTCTTTCTTGCATATGGTTTTGAACATTAGTAGGCAATGTCTAGCATTGTTGTTATTTCCTTGGAAGGGAATGGTTTTAATTTAGTTCTTAAATGCAGTTGTCCTGGAATTATGATCAGATCCCTTAAGCGTGACGAAGAAATGTTTGGACATGCTTTTCACAGAGGTTACGGAAAAACAAGAAAATTCCTAGGTCATACTGCTTTGCTTAATACTTTGTCATTCGGTTATTCTGTTATATTGTTATACATTGAAGGGATAAAATGCTAATATGACAAACGTAAAGACCTTTGCAATGCATGCTTTCTAATTACCCTTTGTATCGGAATCTGGAAGAAGTTCCTGTTCCTTAGAGAGAAGATCAATTATGCCTGCAAAACTTCGAAAGCGCCTTTGCAAGATGCGGCAGAATGAGACTAGGTTATTTCGAACATTTTTTCCACACAGCGTAATAAAAATTCGATACGCTGTTCATTGCATGGAGTAGTCCAAATGTCCTCATGATTGATGAAACTAATAACTTCCACTTCTAAAAGATCGTCTATGAATGTCTTTGGCTCGAAACCATGCTTATGAAGCAAATCTTTGAGCTGTCCAAATTTACCTTGCAGAGACATAAACTTCTTGGATTCTGATTCATCTGAAGAAAATAAAACACCATGGCATACAGGCATTTATATAGAACTGAATACAAATAATTATAAAATAGACAAATGTGCAGCCTGTTTAAAAGTCCGCTTGAATGTTAATGATGGCCAAGTGTATTTAACAATATGTATAGTAGAATGAATGTATTGCCTATTTTGGCTTATTATTGCATGCATACGTAAGCCTATATATTTTCTTGTTTTAGTTCTTTTAATTTGATTTACGATAGATATTTGAGTCACACAGAAAATGATAAATCTAAGAGAGAAAAGAAGAGGTTTTGAAGCAAATAAATAAGAAAACCAAACTACAAGCAATAAATCAAAAATCCCCCAAAACAAACAAGGCAAAACATAACAAAACAAAACAAAAACAAAAACAAGAAAACAAAATGAAAAACAAAACAATAACAACAGCAAAATAAACATCAATACCACTTAAATTTATCAACGTGCTTTCGTTGGTTAAAATATACTAAAAGTTTTTGAATCATAGACATAAAATAATCAACAAGTTGTGCAAATGTGGATCAAGTTTACTTTGCATGAGTTGTGGTGGCTCAGTGCTCGCCAAAGTACGGTTTTGGGCACTTTACCCACTGTTGTAGGGTTTCGTACATGTTACTTTAGAAATTATTATTATTATTATTATTATTATTATTATTATTATTATTATTATTATTCATTTGAAGGATTCGAAGCTCGAGAATTGAAATAATGATCAGTACTGTACATACCAAAACTCATTTCATTTCACTTAAAGTAATTATCACCTCTGGATGTCTGTGTTATTTCTTTTCACCAATATATATCAGGCAGCCACGCATCATTGGCAATAACATCATGTGTAGACAGTAATTAAAATTAATGACATTTAAATTTAACATGGAGAAGAACTTTGACGATATGCATTAGGACAGATAATTCATGTACGAACCTGTTTGATTCTTATTCTGAGTATAGATGTTCCCACTCTGACTCAAAAGAAGTTCAGCAATATAATCATAACCACATTTTCTGAGAGCATCCATGAATGGATTCCACTTCAGCTGAGTGATATGGCAAGCTATTGCCTTTATGAGTAAGTCTGCACTCCTGCTTCGCATATCTCGTGTTGATCTGATTTTTTCCTGGTCGTCTTGGTTTATTATCTCGGCTTGGAAGAGCTCATCTGCAAGACCCAATGCTGGGTCAATTTCACTTTTCATTTTCTTGTAGTTTCTTTGCAAAATTTTGATAAGATTGACCCTAGCCGGTTCGTCTATTAGGTAATCATAAACCAGTTTCCTGAAAATGAAGCGGAAGGACGTGCATGAATGTAACTCGTATAACTTTAAATAAATTTAAAAGTTGTCACTTACTAGTAGGATGTGTGGGTTTAAATCAACTTATAAAGTATGGGAATTGCATTTAGAGACAAAGAGGAATGGAAATTAATTATAAATGAATTTAAATAATGAGTGTCTATTTAGGCAAACCAATTGAATACATATAATAAATAGCGTAGTTACTGATTTGAACAGTTCAAATAACTGGTATCCAAATGTATATTAATAAGTTATGGGATATATATTATAGTCGCGTTTATTCATTTTATTGAGTTTTAAGCTTTCTTGCAGCTATTGCTTCCATTCTGAAGGGTGGTATTGGGAGTAACATTTTTGCCATTTCAGTGTTTAAAAAATTGGAAATTGCTATTTGTGTTGATACACTTTTTCATCAAGACATATTGTGAGCAGTCTTATCATTAGGAATGAATATAAATATGAATATAAATATGAACTTGCTAAGAGACATTTTCCATAACATCTGTATTTATGTAAAATTAAGTTTCCAGGCACAAAATTACCTTAAAATGATGCTGTGAAAACGGAAATGATATTAAAGTAAAATCACGATAAACCATACTTAGCACAATCACAGTTGTTGTTTTTCGTAGGTTGCAATCTTATTGGAGGTGTGATAATGCAGCTATACAGGGTAAATATATGCAAAATACATACGAAATTTAGAAAAAGGATATTATTTTCCAGAATACATTTTCTGTGGCCAAAACGTAGAAAAATATCTATAACATACGTAACATCTGACAAAGGAATGTAGATCTATAGGAATAAAAAATATTATATTAAGATGATATACGTCTAAGGCATTAATTTAGGGTCTTTCAACAGGAATAGATGGAAAAGGTTGCTGAAATAATTTCGATTGTACATTTTCCCAAAACATAATTCTTATGCTATAACTATCTATTTTGGGAATGATAATTTGTTCCACATATGTAAATCAATAGTGGCATATTATGGTAGCCGCGACAAATATAACAGGTGAAATGTGCTCAGTTCACAAACTCCCACAGAAGAATTCTACTTATTTTTAAAATTGCTGTACGTAAGTAAATATGTGATAAGTGTTCTTGAAAATCAATACAGTAAAATGAGAAAACTTGTATTATTTATTTTCAAGTGTAATTTATCTGCATATTAGGATTTAGGCAGAACATTTCAGTTCCATATTGCTTTTCTCGGACTGCGAGGGGAAGTCACTGCATCTTCAAACTTCTTGTGCACACTGCCATAACACGAAGAAATTAAGTGCAACAGATTTCCGGTATTATACGCGCAAAATGTAGCCAGTGAAACTCGAATCGCTGGGCCAACCCCAGAATGTTCGATCGTCCAATTTGGTCACAATTGTTCAAGCACTTATAAAGAAATTACTTGTGACTTTTCATAACACACATATTGAATAGTATATCATCGTATCAGCGTATTAATTAGTATTGATTTAGAAAATGTAAAAGTAATTTTAAATCGGTTAAAGAGTTTATGCACAATTAAACGTTTATATAATTTATACCGATTGTGCACATACTTAATGGATATATACCCTGATGGAATAAACTTGAAACACTGAGGTCAGGGTGGTCTATTCTGCTGAAAATTAAAGACTTAGTTTGAATCGCACTTGTTTTAATTGTTTGTGAGAAGTCGAAAGGATGTTTAAACCCATTTGTAAAGACAATCGTGCTCTTGTTAAGAAACTTTCCATTGCCCAATTTTGAGAGAGCATATACTAAGGATCAGTCGCTCAACGTTGATCTAAATCAACTCAATCGTTCTCGCAAACTTAAAACTAAATGTTCCACCCGAAAGCTATCAAAGCTACACAGCTGCAAGGAACTGTGTCCTGACACAATGTTTGTACAGCATATCCTACTAAACACCCATGTAAAGCTGATTCAAACACGGTACAGGCTGCTGCAGAAAGACTAGAACTAATTTTCCACAACTCATACAATTACTATGGAAGGCATACTGGGCACAGTTAGTTTACAGCATGACCGAAGGAGCAATCCTAATAAATTGGATTACAGGCCTGGATCAACTGGTCTACAGAGAACGTCACAGCAATGTTTATTCTCATATTCACATGCTTGTCATGTCGCCCAAAGTTATCAAAGAAGTATCTCGAGTCACAGATTTGGTAGAACTGATGATCTCTATAATTCTATTTATGAAAGCGATGATTATTCATTCTCTTAGAAACTTGTTGAAGTGTTTGTCCAACATATTGCATATTACATTTTGTACAGGTTATCAAATAAATCACATCAGTTGATACACAGTTAGTGTTATAACGTAGAGAAAATACTTCGTTTGTATTAGCGCTACTGAAAGAAGCACTTTCTCTTATTTTTGCACATTGAGAGCACCGGTGTCTATTACATTTAAATGACGAAAATTGTCTTTTTTATTTTCTGCCCGTTTAGTTCTAATTAGAAAATCTTGCAAATTTTTGGGTCTACTATATGCAAGAATTAGTTTCTCTAAATGTAAGGTATTTTCTCTACGTTATAACACTAACTGTGTATCAACTGATGTGATTTATTTGATAACCTTTATAAAATGTAATATGCAATATGCTGGACAAACACTTCAAAGAGTTTCTAAGAAAATGAATAATCATCGCTTTCATAAATAAAATTGTAGAGATCATCAGTTTTCCCCTAATATTTCAACACATTTTAACACCAATAATCACTCTCTACTCGATTTTTCTTTCATGCCAATAGATATTTTGCATGGAGACATGAATAGACTCATAAAAGAAACTTACTGGATTCATAAATTAGATACTTTGTATCCTAATGGCCTTAATACCAATGCACTATATAAAATTGTATAATTTTTTTTTTAAATTGATAAATTGTATATCCTTTATAACAATATAATTATATGTATGACTGTTTGTCTCTATTTATTTTATTATTTCACACAGCAATTATAAATCTAGGAAAGAAATGAAGAGGTCTTGAAGCAAAAAAAGAAGATATGTCCATACGTTTCATCCATAGTGATGGCATTGCCTCTTATATTTATCGACAGAGGTGTTCCGAAATCTGTTAAAATAAAAATATAAATTGTCCATAATACGAAGGTGAATAACTTCCAGCTAGTAAATTAACATTCATTTTAAACTCCTTGATGCAAACAGCAGCTGCGTTAATAGCTCAACAAAAACAAAATTCCCACGCTTTGTATTTCAATTCGCTCCAATACCAACCAGCTTCCCCAGTCTGGTACGTGACCCATGGACGTAACCCTAAATCCGTTACAAATATTACATGTCCTCCTGGTATGCAAAGGGTCTGGATAAAAATGTTTAGAACTGTCTTTTCATTGCAATTGACTTTATAGTTGCCCTTTGACCCCTTCCAATGAACCCTAGGAAAGGTACCACAACTATCGCTCTTTCTGGTAGCTATCACATGGGGAACTTTACAATATCCATACGCTTAGGAGGCTGGTTGGTTACAATATATAACGACAAATTTTGAAAATGCAAACTGGAGAAATCTTGATCCTGATACGGATTATCGATTGAACAAGAGTAAGATTGACTTATAATGACTAACACGTCTTTCTGGCGGGTGACAAATGGACGTAAGCCTCTCTCTCTCTCTCTCTCTCTCTCTCTCTTTCTCTCTCTCTCTCTCTCTCTCTCTCTCTCTCTCTCTCTCTCTCTCTCTCTCTCTCTATATATA